>VZRW01003071.1:8079-50482 GCA_013398125.1 Aegotheles bennettii | reverse complement strand
CCGGCGGCGCCTCCGAGCGGGGAAACGAAAGCGGCGGTGGCCGCGCAGGACTGCCGGGAGCTGCCCCCGGGGGTGAGGAGGGAGAGCCCCAGCCCTGCGCCGCCCCGAGAGCGGGCCCAGGTGAGCGGCGGTGAGGGAGCAGCCGGGGGAAGGCGCAGGTGTCTGGGCCGCTGTGGGCCATGGAAGGAGCCGGCCCGAAGCCGCCCTGTGTGTGCGGCACCGGTTCGGTAACGGGGGCTCCTGCTCCAGCCCAGCGCTCCTCTGTGGGACAGCAAACACCAACAGGTTTTTATTGATCCTTATCCGCACCAGGGGAGCTCGGCGAGTGCTCTGAGCGTCTGTGCCTTTTCATCCCCACCTGCTCTCCCCAGCTCCTGTCCTCTGCAGGCCCTCCCAGCCCGCTCCTAACAACCCCAGTGTCGGTCCCTTCCCCGGGTTTGTGCAGAGCTTATTGGCCACATCCCAAAGCTCAGTACCTCGCAGCGATCCCTGGTGAAAAATACCCCCCCCCCAGCGTGAGCACACGTGTTTAATACAGTGACTCCTGCTGCAGGAGCCGTGTAGGAAAGCCCTCTCATTAATTAACACTTGCGAAGGTGAGGTCGGAGGTGTCCCGAGTGTCTTGTGAGAAATCGGTTCCACCTCACATGTTCTCCGTTAGATTGATTGTGTGTCCTCATTTTTCTGGCGTGTTTGGGTGAAATGACTGATTCAGTAGCAGTAACTAACCGTCCTATTGAAGTTATCCTAGTGCTGATATCTGGGTTGTCTTCATCTACTAGCATTTGATAGGAAGTAGGTTGTAGAAATGATATTAAATTCAAGCCATCAGTAATAGGGAAGCTTCTGCATAGATTTTGTTTGTTTAGTTAAGACTAGCCATTAAAAAAGGTGGGTTCAGAAGAAGCCAATACTTTTACCTAAAGCAAACCTAAGTTGAGAAGCATAATACTGAGTAGTCCATAATATTATCTGTGCCGCCATGCTGCTGCACCTCACCCTTCAGTGTGCAGGGGAAAGTTAATTTGCTTAACGTTTACTGAGCATGATCATCTCCTTTCAGCAAAAATGAAGAGAAGGACAGAACCTGAATTTAGCAGCCCCCAAAAGAAGCAGAAGAAGAGGATGGAAGACTTGGGATTGACCCTTAGTTCCACTTCAGATGATGAAACTCCATTTAGTAATCATACTACTCAAGGTAAGGTTGGAGATAAGGTATATGCTGCTTCAGGGAATCTAGATAATAACTTGGGATTGAACCCATGTCTCTTAAATCCTAATTAATAGCCTGAACTTCAAGCGCATACTCTCTCTTTAGGAGAAAAGCTACATTATTTCTGTTCTCAGCCTTGGATTGGTGTGAATTTTTTTAAGCTTTTTTTAAAATCTTGTGTAAACAGTTTGATCTGGGAACTGCGTGAATTCAGACATAGAAAGCAGAACTTGAGGTAGATGGCAAGTGCATCGTCCAAAGCTGTAACAATTCTTGTAATATGTGAGCAGCATTAATCTTTTCAGTCTCAGCAGTTATTTCTGTTTCGGAAACTTTCAGTAGTGAGGAGGGGTGGGTGTTTTGCCATAAAGAAACATCGTAGTGCCTTGTTGTTTAAAAGATAAAAATAAAAAAAATCAGTAATCTCATCACATTTTTGCAGATGGGAGAAAGGGAGCTGAATGCAAAGGGTGGGTTGATTTGGACTCCTACATTGTAGCACCATCTCTTCTGCTGGCTAAGTGTGATTTTGAGGGGGAGGGGGGAGCTGTGAGAGCTCACAGGTGTTTGGTTTCAGAAACAAAAATCGTTTCAGAGTTAACTAAATGAATTGCCTGCTTTTTCTTAAGTTAGGGTGCGCTTTCTCACCTGAAGCTCGGGGTGTACCAAAGATGAGGCGAGTGCCCTACACAGTTGGTATCACTGCTGCAGGGTGCTTTAAACTCTCCTGGGATGGTACTTCAGGTTGCCTCGTGGTCACGCCTGCTACTTCTGAGTCGTGGGATTTCCCATGGTCATAAAGCGTTAGTGAGAAAGGGCCTGAATACATAAAGAAGGCGTCATCTTGTGAACATGGAAGGGGATGTGTGTGAACGGTGAGTGGGTCAGCTTGGGAGTAGTCGCAGTGACGGGGAGTGGTGTGTGTACCTGTCTGGCAAGGCTGGAGGTGAGTGATGAGGTTGGAGGTACAAGGTGAGAGCTGGGGTAGGGAATGCTGTAGTGTGCTCTTGAGACTGAGCTAAAAACTTCAATATTTTTAAAATTTTATTTGCCCCTTTTGATTATTAAGCTCATATATGCATCAAAATAGGCTGTGAGCATTAATGTGTAAGAAACAAGTTGATACAGTTCGAGGACAACATTTTGGACAGGGTTAATCGTTTAGTTGACTGTTACACCTGTTGTGGTTTTCAGTGAGAAGGAGAAGGCTGGGGGAGAGAAGTGACTGGAGATCTGATCTCAGCTGAGCATGGCCTAGCAAGTGTTAAAGGCACAGAGAGTTCTGAAGGGCCTTTCTTGGGATTTATTTAGTGGGTATTGTGTTTGAGGCACATCATGAGCCTCTGGAAAATAAAAACAACTCAAAAGCAGGCAGCAAGTTAATTGAAGCTGTATACTGGAGAAGCAAAAAGCAGCAACTGACCCTAAAGCAAAATCCTTTGTGATCCTATTTATATCTAAGAACTTCGTGAAGGAAAGAGAAAAGGAGCTTGTGTGACAGACGTTTGAAAATCAAGATGGGTACGTAGTTTTGCAAAGGCAAGGTAAATCACAGCCTTCCTGGTCTCGAGCTGGAAGCCTCAAAGGTTGATGCTGCAAAACTTCAGTGTAGGAGTTATGTGGGGCATAAGTCCTGAATCTTAAAAGCTAATAGTTCAGCAACAAAGATTGAGCACACGTTGAATGGGTTTTAACTACAGTCGTATATTTGAGTGTGGTGTCCTCCATTTTCACTTCACTTTCTTGTAGTGGCGTTTCCTTACTAATTTTCCTGTTGTTCACTGGTGAAGCTCAGTTTTCAGTAACAGAAAAATAGAGAAATCTGTGAGTATGAAGTGAAATAATCCATATCTTTTTCTTAAATCAGAAAAATGTAAGAAGTTCAATCCTTCTTTCTAGGTAATCGTAATGCCTTTTTTCTGAAACTTCTGTGCAGCTAAATAATTCCTTTTTAAGTGATAAACAGAAAAAGATAACTCTGCTAGCAACAATTTTCTGCATTACCTCAGGGTAACTTACGTAGTTCAGCTTCTTCTAGTTGTACAAAGTAGCACAGAATGATTTCTAGCACTGGGCAAGCGAGGGAGGCTCAGGAGTCAGAGGTCCAATGAAGAGCGTGGCTGTGCTTGCTGGGGATTGCTGCTCTGGTCGTCTGTATGGCCTGCCCCACAGCAGTAACTTCAGTATGACTGATGTGGTGCTAGGCAAGTTTCAGGAAGCAAATTTGTGCCATTGCTTCATCTTCATAATGATATTACCACAGGAGAAGTGGAAGGACTCAGTGGGTTGTAGGGCCTCCCTTGCTGCCCACCTGGTGTGGAGCAGGCTGTGAGATAAGTGATGTGACTACCACAGTTCCTGCCTGGTTCACAGTTACATCCAGCCAAGAGCAAATTGGTTTGGGCATCTCACACCTGTAGAGTAGCACTGAGGACTGCACAGCTCATACAGGCCAAGGTTCTTCTCAAGTAGATCCCAGGGTGGAACTGGGCATCAACAGAACTTCATTGTTTGGTGCTCATGAAGGCTCTGCTGCATCACTTGCAGGTGATTTTCAGGTGGAAAAAGTTTATTTTGAGTGCCTGCTGTGTGTGGTGGTACCTCTTGCCTTGACTGGACCATTGACTTGATTAACTTCCTCAAACCTTTGTCTCTGTCAGGGTGTTTTAAAACTAGATTGGTGTCTTCTGACGTTACCTTTCGCTTGGGTTTGTATGCATCAGTAAACTGTAGAGGTGTGAAACTGTCTTATTTGCTGTAGTGGACTTGTGGATCCTTGCTACTGAGATGGGTCATGGAGTCAAACTGAAGTTTAATATGGGTTCTAAGGGAATCTACTGTCTCCTCTTTCTGCAGCGTTGGACATTTGGTCGATGCCTGTGTGCTTGATGTGGATTTTTGGTGAAGTTAGGGATGAGTTTGCACCTGTAGTTAGGAAGCTGAGGAAAATCCAGTATGTTTTATCAAGGTGTCAGTAATTGTCATTATTCTTGGCAGAGGATCTCTGGACTTTCTCAGCTTCTCAGGATCATTGCAAGGGTCGGGCACACCACAGTGTACTGTCGTGGTCATGCTGTGGCCTGCTCTGCTGCTGTAGTGGGGTTTGCCCGGCCCTTCGGGGGGCCTGGAATCCGTTGGCTCAGAGATGTTGTGTGTGTCCCTGAGGCAAAGAGGCAGATAACCACGTGTTGGTTTCACAGGGTGTTTTATTTTACACTTATGTGCTTCCTGTAGCACATGTGAGATACTCGAGTGCCCTCTGTGTGTGTGTGTGTTGAAAGGATTTAATGAGTCACACGGTATGGTTCTTCATGTGATTACTGAGATGTCTTTCTTCCATTTTCTTTTTATTTTCATACTCTTTTTTTCTCACTTTCTTTTGTTTTGTTTTTTTGTTTTGTTTTCAGAGTCTTCCAGTAGCAGCAGTGGGTCTGACAGTGAGAGCGATGAAAAAAGACCAGTCTTCAACAATGAGTTCAAACAAGACTCTCTTGTGGAGGGTACTTCATCTCGCTATTCAATGTATAACAGTGTCTCCCAAAAGCTCATGGTAGGTCAAAATAGTTTTGGACCAAAATATTAAGACCTAATGAGAGCAAAGTGAAAAGACCAGTCTGTTTTAAGAGGTTTTGATTCTGATCCTCCTTGTAGCAGGGTTCTCTGCTTCTCTGAGCCAGCTACAGAGCAGCTGGGGGAGACTGAGAGAGCTTGGTTGAAGGGGATCTGTTAAAAAAGAAAGTTGATTCATGTTCAAGGTCTAGGAGCAGGCAGGTGATTGTGAAGGAGAGGATCTCTGGGTCAGACAGCTTACCGAGCTTGAAAAAAGAGTCCTACCATGTGTTATTTTGCAATGCAGTTAACAAATGCCTTGTAAGAGAGGCCTTGAACTCTCTGACATTAATTTGTTTGGTCTTGGAGGCTGACAGGCATGTACCTTTGTAGAATTATTATCTTAATCATTGAGGTATTTCTTTTTCGTTCAAGTAGTGCTGCTTTGCTTTATGTAGGGCCGGAAATTTTTGCAAAGGCAGGGAGCTGTGAACGACAGCGACTGTGACAACTAAACTTTGAAGGTGATCACCAACCCCTTGATTTCACAGTGTTAGTGTGGGGAAGAAAGTACTTCTAGGAAGCTCTGAAAAAATGCTGGTTGTCTCTGTCTCATGGTAGTCCCAAATTTGGCAACTGGTTCTTCAGTTTAAAGGCAGTAGTAGGCTGTAGAGAAGAGGAGTCTCTTTCAGTGAATGCTGTTACACTTATTTCCCGATGCAAACTGTCCTGGGGCTCCTGAGGACACTGCAGCAGTGAAGACAGAGACAAAGAAGGCGTTCAGTAGCTCCACCTTCTTTGTATCCTCTGTCACCAGGGCACCCACCTCATTTAGCAGTGGGCCTACGTTGCCTCTGGTGTTAGTTTTGTCTCCAGTGTATTTGAAGAAGCCCTTTTTGTTGTCCTTGACCTCACTTGCAAGGTTTAATTCCAAGGAGGCCTTAGCTTTTCTAGTTTGCTACCCTACATCCTCTGACAACAGTCTGATATTAATCCCAAGTGGCCAGCCCCTCCTTCCATGATCTGTATACTCTCTTCTTCCTCTCGAGTTGGCCCAGCAGTTCCTTATTTAACCATGCAGGTCTCCTGGCTCCCTTTCTTGATTTCCTAACCATTGGGATGCTCAGATCCTGAGCTTGGAAGAAGTGGTCCTTGAATGTTGACCAACTATCTTGGGCCCCTTTACCATCTAGTACCCTGTCCCACGGGATCCCCCCTAGCCAGTGCTTGAAGAGGCCAAAGTTGTCCCTGCTGAAGTCCAGGGTTGAGATCCTGCTCAATATTCTGTTCGTACCACGCAAGATCCTGAACTTCACTATCTTATGGTCACTGCAGCCAAAGCAGCCCTCAACTGTCACTGCTTCAACTAGACCTTCCTTGTTGCTGTTCATTCGGAATCTGTCCACGTGCATCTTTGGCACTGGGCTGCAGTTTGCTGATTGTAGCACAAGACTATCTTTCTCTTGGAGAGTTCTCTCCTGAGCTAGTTAGGATGTGTGATTTCAATTGCTACAATACAGGAGCTTTTACTACTGAATATGGGAGGCCTTTGTTTGTAAGGCCTCATAAAATTGGATATGAAGATTGATATGATATGGGGTCTGGTTGAATGATGTGGTAGCATTAGATAAGTAAAAGGAAAATTGTTCTTGGTTACTAGATGTTCAAAATTCTGTCCTTAGAAAACCGGCGTATGACGGGCTTGGTGGCTGTCACATTTGGTGTACGTATTTCAAGGTCTGATTTAGATCCAGGTAGCAAAGGCAACGGGAGAACACCGTGTAACTTTGTATAAAACCTGTCAGATGTTCCCGTGTTGCTTCTCATACAGCTTGGTAATAAACAATGTTTTTGTTGCTTCTCACAGGAAGGAGTATATGGATAACATTCATTCAAAGTGAAACTTAAGGATTAAGTCTTTTATTTACTCACTGTCTTGTAGACCCATACCGGAGGGAGTGAAATTGATTGTATTCATGCTTCTTGTTGTGCTCTTGTTGCTAAAATTTATGAAGGGAAAAGCCTGAAAAACTATCAATTAATGAACGTATTTCTTTGAACCTAAGAGACGGGAATGTGTTTCAGGAACAGTGTGTCTTGCATTCCTCCTCGGAGTTTTAGGTGAAGTTTTAACTGATGCCTGAAATGTATGTGAGTGCATGTTCACCACAAAGAATATCATCACAACATGAATTTTTTCCTGTGCCAGCATCTTCTGTTTTATAAACCTTCCATGCTTACTGAGCACTGTGATGAATGGCTCCAGGCTCCTCACTGCTTCTCCCTCTGAGCAGGCTGTTCCCACTTTACCGAACCTTTCGTAATTTGCTGTCGTCTGAAACATCATTCTTCAGATCTAGCTTTTTTTGTGCCCTGCCTCTGTGAAGTGAACTCATTATTAAATCCTGCAAGGCACAACTGAGATTAAAACTTCGCAATGCCTTCAAGTCACTTCAGGGTGATGTGCTATTTTCCCTGCTAGTCTTTGACCCCAGTAGTAGAGCATAAACTCAAGTCTGCTTGCCTCAGTGTGCTCCCTTTGCTTTCTTTGTAGGCCAAGATGGGCTTCCGGGAAGGAGAAGGTCTGGGAAAATATGGCCAAGGCAGGAAGGATATTGTTGAGGCCTCCAATCAGAAGGGAAGGAGAGGCTTTGGGCTGACCCTCAAAGGATTTGATGGGGAGGTCAATATTGATTGGCAGGATGAGCCACAGGTAAGTACTTCTGTTTTGAATGCATTTGCTGTTGCTGGTTTCAGGATTTGCCCTTCTGGGAATGATGAATAATGTTGTCTGACACAACTGGCTGCCATTAAGTGTGGCTCTGCTGGGTAGACCCAGGCCTTATTTTGTCTCAGAGCAGCATGGCAAAACTTGTTTTCTGTCACATGTATTAATGTTCTGGCACAAAACTGGTTTCAGGTGGATTGTTGCTGTAGTCTGTAGGATTTGTTTCTGAGCTTGCAGTAGTGACTGTGATTGGAAATTGTTAAGAAGCTCTTTTGGGTTTACCATTTTTATTTTGTATATAGTTTTTCATGCCTGTATAGGTTATGTTTTATTTTTTTTAATCTTTTCTGGATGTTTTTAATGGTCCCAAATAAAATGCTCAGATGTTCTATTCCTGTGTCTTGTCAAGCTTTTCAATAGGGAAGAACATTGGGAAATAGAAATAGATATTGTCAGGAAAGTAAAGCCTAGTTTTGGTGTACTTGGTGCAAAATAGCTGCTGTATGTTTGTATATAAAAAGATAAAAACCAAATGACAACACTGAATCCTAGGGATGTGGCCGCTGCTGGAGAGTAAGCCAGGAGGTCCCAGCAGTTGTTAGTCAAGGGCAGCAATGCTTTGTCAAGTCATGTATAGTGCATGTTACAGTACTTCACTCTCCATTCTTTGAATTGTTTTCAGCAGTTGAAATAAGATCAAAGATTATTCCTCGAGAGCCAGGAATTTGAGACCTGTTCTGTAGGCTCATTGGTTTAGGTCTCATTTTCCAATGTGTTTCTACAGCTTACAGCAGTTAACTGTTATGTATAACTAACCCGTGTGGATGATACTACTATAATAAATACAAGAAAGTTATTAGATCTTAGCAGTCTGTCTTTGTGGAGGAGTAGTATCACTTTGATCTAAACTGCTAGAACAGTTCCTTCCCAAGCTTATAAAAATTGTTCAAAGCCTGAGCTAAGTTGTGGAATGAGGGAGCCTTTCAGAAAGAACTGGGAGAAAGAATGTATAAAACACCATCAGGAAGTGTGGTTTTTTGGCAAGTATCTCACAGTGTCTCTAAAATGTACCTTGAGAGTACTAGGCTTCTCCTTTGTCTTGATTATTTATCAGACTCCAATGAGAGGAAAGTGGTGTGGGGTTATTTGTGGTAGAGTGATATTTTTCTTTTAATTTTTATTAATTTATTTATTTTTAAGTCCAGAAAATAAGGCATGTTTTAAGACCAAGAGAAAAAACTATGGTTGGCCCTAACCTCATGGTATAACCCCTTATGCTAGGATTGGGAGGCAAACTTTTGGGTAGCAATTAGTTCTTTTATTTTGCTAGCAAAAATGTCTTAGGCTCTTCCCACGTCCTGTGTTTGCAGCCCAGTGCCTACGAGGAGGTGGACTGGTGCCTCGAGTGTACCACAGAAATCCCTGACGCCCAGGAGCTGAAGGAGTGGATGACTGTGGGGAAGGTAATTTTTTAGTCTCTGTACTTACCAGCCTAAGATGGCACAGAACTACTCAGCCTGAAACAATTGCCTTGTCAAAGAGTCGTAGAATAACCTAGGCTGGAGGGAACCTCTGGAGATTGCTAGTGCAGCTTCCACCTTAAGCAGGCCCAACTAGGTCAGGTTGTTCAAGCCCTTGTTTGGTTGAGTTTTAAGTATCTCCAAGGCTGGAAATTTCACAGCCTCTTCAGGCATCTGTTTCAGTGTTTGATAACACAATTGACAAAAGAAAATTTTTGTATGGCTACTTGTCATTTTTTGTGTTGCAGCTTGTGTCCATTGTTTCTTGTCCTATCGCTGTCCATATCTGAGTCTAGATCAATCTTCTCTATTTCCTGCTGTTAGGTACTTGCAGACAACAATAGGATCTCTCCCCCACCACACTTCTCCATTCTGCACAAACTGCTCTCTTTCTCTCCTCATACACCAGGTGCTTCCGCACCCTCATCATCTTGGTGGCCCTTTTGCTGCGCCCGCTCCAGTATGTCTGTCTTGTACTGGGGAGTGCTAAACTGGATGCAGTATTCCACTCGTGGTCTCAAGATGGCATGAGAACATGCCATCCTCCCCTGCCTAACAGGGGATGATAACCCCTCAGCCTGCTGGCTGTGCTTTGCTAATACAGCCTGTTATGTGGTTGGCAACCTTCATCCATTACTGGTGCATGTTGTGTTCTGAAATGACTGATACCATGTTTGCTAGTTGTTACCTGTGTTCTCTTTCTGTTCCAGAGGAAGATGGTGATTGAAGATGAAACAGAGTTCTGTAGTGAAGAGCTTTTGCGTAATGTCCTGCAGTGCAAGGTGAGTCCCCTGCTTTAGAGAGGAACCGAAGTTCTGGGGAAGCAAGTGAGATAAACAGCTGAAGATTGAGTAGTTTACTTAGGTGATTGGCAAGAGCTCAGAATGTGTTCTTTCACCTTTGTGCCACTGTTACGACCTTGCATCCTGGTTGTTACCGTCCATCCAGCACCTCAGCCTTCAAAGAGATGAATGAAAACCTTCTACCTTTGATATTTTTCCCCTAAGGCTGAAGACTTGAGTAAGCTGAGGAAATAAGCTCCCTTTCTGTGTTCCATCTTCCCTCCTAGGTTTTATCATGCCCTTGTAATTTGCTGTAGAGTGTGAGTGTGTGTATATGTGTAACAAAAATACTGTGGGCTGGGACTGCTTTTCAGGTGACTAACCACATTGTCAGGCTTTGGAGCTGTCAGTACAGAATTCTTCAGTGTCACTAAAATTTGCTTAAGAACTGGGGTGGCTTAGAAGACGAGTGAATACCATTATGTGACAGAAAAGCATTCTGTATTGGTGAACCAAACCCTGCATGGAGTTTGCTGTCTAAGGAGAGAGCAGCATGAGGATAGGAGTTGCTCGTGCCCACCTATCCCTCCAACGTGTGCCAGTTCCAGCTCAATTTTGTGTCTGTTGGTGCAGAGTGTATTTGATGAGCTGGATGGAGAAGAAATGCGTCGAGCCCGAACAAGGTCTAACCCCTATGAGATGATCCGCGGAGTTTTCTTCCTGAACAGGTTTGCAGAACTTCTGGTAGAGTAGTCCCTCTCCCATTTATGTCCACTTTCAGCCTCAGGAGCCAAGATTGAAACTGAATACATCCCTATTTGTGTGTTCACAGGGCTGCGATGAAGATGGCAAATATGGACCATGTCTTTGACTACATGTTTACAAACCCTAAGGACTTCCATGGGGTGAGGGCCTCTGTTCAACTTTCAAACAGCAGTTCTTTCTCAGAGAATGGAGGTGGGGAAAAGGAGAATCCTTAGGGTACTAATTGGGAAGACAGGTGCTTGAAAGAGTACTCTTGAGTAGTGCAGTTTATGGTGTATCAGGTTTGACTGGTGGGAGCTGATTCTGGGTCAGTAGAATTTCCTCAGTTTCCTTTTGCAGAGGCCCCTGATAAAGGAGCGAGATGCAGAGCTGCTCTACTTCGCTGATGTGTGTGCTGGTCCCGGAGGCTTCTCCGAGTATGTCCTGTGGAGGCGGAAGTGGCACGCGAAAGGATTTGGCATGACCTTGAAAGGACCAAATGATTTTAAGCTAGAGGACTTCTATTCTGCTTCCAGTGAGCTCTTTGAACCGTATTATGGTATGTAGTGCATGTTGTGTGTGTTACCTGCTGGTTTTGCTTATGCTGCAGCCTCTGTATCGGGAGTGGGGCTGGCATGGGTACCAGCATGGGGATCTAAAAGAAACCTGTTTATAGGGAACCATTTTTCAAGGTAGAAGGGGGCTGTCATCTGGGAAAGGGGCTGAGATTGGTGAGCTGACATATCAAGTCACATTTCTGCACTTATTTCTAGTCTGCCCTGGGAACGCATGTCCTGTTGATACTTGAGTGCTTTGCTTATCTGAAAATTGTAGGGTGCTTTAAGATAGCTTCACAATATTTTTCCCACTTCATTAAAGTCAGCCTGAAACACAGTGTGTGAAATGACTTATAGAATGGTTTGAGTTGGAAGGGATCTTAAAGATCATCCAGCTCCAACCCCTCTGCCATGGGCAGGGACATCTCCCACTTGGCCAAGTTGCTCCAAGTCCCATCCAACCTGGCCTTGAACACAGCCAGGGAGGGGGCAGCTACAACTCCTCTGGGCAACCTGTGCCAGTGTCTCACCCTCTGCACAGGAAAGAATTTCTTCCTAATATCCAATCTAAATCTCCCCTCTCTCAGTCTGAACCCATTTTCCCTTGTCATATCACTCCATGCCCATGTAAAAACTCCCTCTCCAGCTTTCCTGTAGCCCCTTCAGGTACTGGAAGGCTGCTGTGATATCTCCCTGGAGCCTTCTCTTCTCCAGGTTAAACAACTTTAGCTCTCTCAGCCTGTCCTCATAGGGCAGGTGCTCCAGTCCCCTGACTTGCCCAAAGATCTGTCAGCAGAGCCAAAGATAGAAACCTTACTTGCCTGACTGGCAGTATGCTTCTATATCAAACCTTCCTAGCTCTGCTTTGATAATTGATTGTGGGCTCTTAGTAAAGATAGATAAAGCAGATTTGGGCTAGAGGCTGTATCTGAATCACTGTGACTAAATGAGCTTCTTAATCCAAAGAGGTTTAAGATAACATGCTTTACTTTGCTTTGAGGCAGACTAAGCAGGTGTACACAGACAATTGCTGCATCTCACCTCATGGATGGTAACTTTTTAAGCCTACTGCTATTTTGAGCCCTCTGCATAGCCTCTAGGAATAGAAAGGGAAATACAAGGATTGCTAGTATTCCTGCTTCTTTTCTCAGACTGTATAAAGGAAACTCGAGTGTGATTGTCTTGTAGAGAAGAGGGTTTGTTTTTTCATTATGGTGCTTTTTTTTTTCCTCCACCACTCTGACTCTTTGTCAACTACCACTTTTGACACCTGACCATGAACTTTTAGAGAAGTTAGCACTTCAGGATTAGATCTGTTAAAGAGAAGGTTCATGGCCAGGGCAGCAAGGCAGATAAACATGTTGTTCTAATGGTTGCAGCATTTGGATCTTCATAACTCACTGCAGACTGGTGCTCTTATTTCCTTCTCTTTATACCTGGGAGAAATGAATAGCCCGGTGACTTTGATGCATTTTCTTGACCCCTTTCTGTCTGTTATGCTATAAAGTCTAGTGAGTTGTGTACAAACTCTCTTCCAGTGATGGGAAGGAAGCATAGTGCTGTGGTATTTGTGTTGTGAAGAATGGTAACAAATTCTAGTGTCACTTACTGACAGGATGATTCACAAGGAATTTCATTATCAAAGCACTATCATGCATCCTGATTTCTGCTGCTTTCTAGTTCTTCTCCAGTTCAGTTAATAGAAGCTGTAGTTGTAGAAGATTTATAGGGACTAATACCAAATAGAAGTTCAGGCTTCTTCAAAGTCAGATTTGGTGATCTCCAGAATACAGCTTAGTTTAGCTTTCTAAAACACCAACCTGGGGAAGATGTACCACTCCTTAAAAAGAGCCATATGGGAACACTCTGTGAACATTCATGCACAAACTCTATTTCTCTACTCGATTTATAAACTTGTTTGGAGGGTTTTGTGGTTGCTTTTTGAAATTCCAGATTACATTGCATTTGGAAATAGAGTATTGTGCTTCTTTGGAATTATTTGAGTTCTTAGTAGAAGGTTGCCAATGCACAATGTAAATAACTTTGTGTTGTCTGTAAAAACATGTTATTAACAGGTGAGCTGTGCAGTGAGATTGAACCTTACATTTTTAGTAGGTTCAGCTATGTGTCATTCCTACTGGGATGAAAATATTATGTTGTCTTGTAGTCACTTCTCATCTCAGGGGAGGGCAGTGAATGATTTGTCTCGCTGAGGCTAATGTACAGCTCATCATTCGAGTGTGGTTATTATATGGCTTTGTTTAGCCATATAATCTGAATAATTTTCCACACAATCTGAAGAATTTTCCTAAATTAGCAAGTATCTTCAGTGGTGAACAGTGGAATGTATTAATGCTTATTTGCCTATCAAGGTCTGTAATTTCTGCCTAAATGTTGATTCAATCCAGTAGATCACCTGTACATACCAATCTTTTGTCTGTACTTGCAAACATGTTAGTGATTGTCTCCTCTTTTCCCCTTAGGAGAGGGAGGGATTGATGGAGATGGAGACATCACTCGCCCAGAGAACATTACTGCTTTCCGGAATTTTGTTTTGGACAATACTGATCACAAGGGAGTGCACTTCTTAATGGCTGATGGGGTCAGTCCTTTTCTCTTTCTTCTTGCACTAAGGACCAAAACTGATACCTCGGTCTGTGTATAGTAGGATATTTGACACACGTTCATAGTTACAATGTAAAATTTTTTAAGGTTTGCCATTAAAATTTCTTGGGGCAGCGGTTTTTATCTTAAAGAAACAGAAATTATCATGATTCCGTGATTTAGCTGTATAGAATCCTTTGCTTGACCAACAGATTTGTGGAGATACTAATCATTTGCTGTATGCTTTGCAGGGTTTCTCAGTGGAGGGTCAGGAGAATCTGCAAGAAATCCTAAGCAAACAGCTCATGCTTTGCCAGTTCCTTACAGCACTGTCTATTGTCCGGACAGGTAAGTTTTATCTGTTAGTCTTCCTCCTTCTCTAAAGTGTGGGTGGCATTGCAGCAGCATGCGGTACAATTTTTATTAATGTGCCACAAAGTCTGCTCTGCATCGAGTCTCAGTTGCACAGAATTGGGTGTGTACGCATACATCCTGGGGTGGTTGTCACAAAGCTAAGAGAACTGGGGCAGAAAAGTAAGATTATCTATGTCTATTTTGCTTTTAATTAAAAGCATAAGGTAAAATGCATTAGTTTAAAGCTCTTACAATGTGATGTGTTATGTGGCTGCCTTGGGCTAAGGTCACTAGTGTGGTAAGAGGACAGTGTATCTGAGTTTCGTGGCACTAGTTGGACCAACTGCTTCCTGAATAATCTAGCAGGTTGGTGGGAATGGAGTGGTGTTTATCCTTTTCTCTAACTTGTGGCTTTTAAATCTGCCATCTCTGTGACCAGAACAAGGTGATGTCTCACATTGCTTTAGCTGTACCTCATTGTTGCCCGATGATGGACATTACAGCTCTATCTGGTTTTGATGGCTCCTCCCTTCTGCTGAGTTTAGTTAGTGTTTGGCACTGACACAGAAGATGAAAACGCTTATTATGTTATCATTTGTCTTGTGCCCTGTTTAGAAGTACCTGAGGCAATGATCTACTTAAAAGTAGTCTCAAATGTGACATGGTAAAAGGAGCAACCTCCTTTAAGTTTTCCTGTTTAGGTAGCTAATAGCTGTGTAACACTGACTGCTTTTTGCTTGAGGAAATGGGGAATCTTATTTGAAGGCAAGGGGCGACATAGACTCTTCTTTCTAGGTGGTGAGTTACTCAGTTTAGGTAATATCTGTTAGTTTTCTTCTCCACCCTGAGGTTTCCTGTTGCACACATCAGATCTCCTCTTCCGCTGAGGGTTTTGCATAGCATGCTGCCATATCATAGGGTATAGTTTGGGCCTGGAAGGGGAGGGTGGGGAGTGGGTAGAAAGTTTGCGCACGAGACAGCATGCATACTGATTTGATCCCAGTCAGGGAAAGGTTTTCTCTTTCCTGCAGAGACATGGGGAAGATGGTTCATGGAGCTCCACTGGCCCACTTTGTGAATGTGTTTTAGATGCTTCTTAATTGTACAAAAACAATCTTACCAGTTCTGCGGAAGAGAGAGTGCCTGGTATCTCCTTCTTTCCTTATAATCTGCTGGTATCGGTGTGCTGCTTCTCTTTTTTCCAGGAGGACATTTTGTCTGCAAAACCTTTGACCTGTTTACTCCATTCAGTGTGGGACTTGTTTATCTGCTGTATTGCTGCTTTGAGCGAGTGTGCATCTTCAAACCTGTGACAAGCCGCCCTGCTAACTCAGAGAGGTGAGATTCTTGAGCAGGAGGGACTACTAAAGAAACTCTGTCCTCTAAATACAGTGGTAGATGGATTTGGGTAAGTCTAATGGAAGCTCTGTCACCTGCCTCAATTTGCAACTGTCTTGGAGGAGGAAACATTTTAGATGCTTAGTAAATGATGATGTTTGACAAGGTAAAGAAGATATTTGCCAAATTACCCTTCTGGGGAGAAAGCAGTGGAACAGAACACGTAACAAGTTCTGTTTTGCATGAAACAGCTATGGTTCCAATGAAGCTAGGGCATATTATGTGTCTTGTCATTGTACCTGTCAAGTTTAGCAGAATTGATTTACTACTTCTGGGAGATCTGTAGCATTTTTCAACAGGATTGAGTTTCCCAGTCTTTCCAGAGCGTAGAAAATGTGTAATGACTTTGTGACAGGTGAGATTGCACCTTCCTAGCGATACCCAGAGGAAAGAATTCCTGGGATTTGGGAAATTGTCCTCATTATGGGAGTGTGGCAGGAAAGTCCATTGTGTGGAAGAACTGAATCCACATGATCTCTCTGCCTTGCTCTGCAGGTACGTGATATGCAAAGGATTAAAGCTAGGGATTGATGACGTGCGGGACTATCTCTTCATGGTGAACATCAGACTGAACCAGCTGCGCAACTCTGATGTGGATGTGAATCTTGTTGTCCCATTGAACGTGATCAAAGGCGACCAGGATTTCTATGATTACATTGTCCAGTCCAATGAAAAGTGAGTGCCCATGGGCAATGAGGGCTGCTGGCTGTAGGCAGGTTAACCAATATGGCTTTCAGTTGTAGCTTCTTGCACTCATGGAGATACTTCTTGGTGCTACTACACTGCTGTGTTTTTGCTCCCTGAGGGACTTAGCAGAGCAGGGGCATGCTGTGCAGAGGGAAGTGCTGTGTACTGTCAGTGACGGGCCTCCAATTACTGTATAGAAAAGAAAGGAGGCTACTGCCTAGTTCTTTCCAACAGTCTTCCTGTCACTTTGAATCATGTCAGCACTGATCCATCACTGCTCTGGGGATCAGACCAGCTTCTTCCTGTTGTCCCAGCACTCTTCCTTGTTTTGAACAGTAGAACAATCTTGGTGGTGATTAACTTGCTCCCTGACTGAAACTTGTCCTCTCTTTCAGCCACTGCAAAGTTCAGATAAAGGCACTAGCCAAAATTCGTGCCTTTGTTCAAGACACGTGAGTATATTCCTCTGGCTTTTGGTGAGGACTGGATTAACCTACTATAAATGAATTGCTTTGCTCTTCTTTAATGTGTTCTTGATTTGAGCTGATACTTGGCTTGGTCTTTGGAGTCAGTACAGTGAATAGTGGTTCTAGGCAGCTCAGTTTGTGTCTCCGTCTGAGTTATTTGCAGAAACATGTGGGTGGCTGGAGGAGTCCTGAGAGTTGATGGTCTGTTATCACCCTTGCTGAGAAGGCTTCCATGCATTGCATGATTTCCGATTACCATTAAGTGGGCTCACTTCTTAACAGAAATGGAAGCAGAAAAGTAACTCCCAGCTGGTGTGTTCGATTATACAGTCACCATCTAAGTTGGGTGTGGTTCAAAGGTTTTCATTTTCCAGGGGCAATTCAAAGCATCAAAGTTACATACCTAGAATTACCTAAAGCTTATGATGTGAATTTCTTGTGTGAAACTAAAGCCATTGCAATGTGCAGCTGTTTCCCTCACATGACTTTCCTGTTCAGGTGTCATTCAGAGATAATACGTGGTAGAAAGTTGAGTGAGTCTGGTAGCCAGGAATTATCTAAGAGTGAATCCTAATATCGATACTGTTTTCTGTGTGGTCTTCAGTGGGTCTTCACTGCTATTTGTAAATAGGGCTGTGTACCCAGCTCTTGGGGAACAGCATAAGTTCATACTAATACATAACTTCCTGAAAATATTGATGCCCAGTGGTACTTTCATGGGATGGAGTGGTGGCTGCTCATCAGTAGTGCAGACCATGAAGCAAAGCTAAACATGGGAATTGGAGATGGGTGCAGGGTGGGGAGGGAAGGCAGCATCCTCTTTTGTGTAACCTGTTGAGACCTGTTGTGCATGCCAGACACTGAAAGATGTGAGTTTTATAGGGCTGGGATATGTAGTGCTGCAAGAGCAAGGAGGTTTCACCATCTTAACAGTTTGCTGTCTTTCTCTAGCACGCTTATTGAGCCACGGCAGGCTGAAATCCGAAAGGAGTGTCTCCAGCTATGGGGGGTAAGTAAGCTGCCAAGCAGGGACGTCTTGAAGGCATCCCTGCTGTGGTGAAGCAAGAAAGTAGCTGCAGTATAGATAGAACTTTCTAGCCAGAGACTTAATATGTTGTCTTGTGGGAAAGGTGGAGACCACTTGAAGCTGTTTATTTAAGCAAACAGGATGTNATTGAGCCACGGCAGGCTGAAATCAGAAAGGAGTGTCTACAGCTTTGGGGGGTAAGTAAGTTGCCAAGCAGGGAGGTCTTGAAGGCATCCAGAATGCCTGAAGGCATTCTGATTTGTTGTGTGTTTGGCTTAACTGAGCAGGCTTCTTTGCTGCAGTTGAGAATATTTCACTGCACACAGAGTGAACTCAGCACCTAGTTCCTGAGGAGCAGAGCTCTCAAAAAAAGTCTTGGTGTATGAGTCTGTGGTTTCTTTCCTGAGCTTTTTACTGCAGCAGGGCCATAGATATGGCAATCAGCTTCACAGGCTAATTGTGTGTCTTCGGTTAAACAGTATTTCATCAAAATATGCATGAAATCAAATATTTAGCCTGAATCTGAAGTATCCTGTTGTTCCCTGTGAGATGTGGTATGCCTACATTGAATTTGCAAAACACAAGACCTTTTATTTGCCAGATGACCTCTCCAGCAACTGAAATCCCAAGAGCAGGAGTTTTAGGGGGCAAGATGTTCTGTCATGTATTGGAAAGCAGAAAGGTTCCTATGAATGTGCCAAAGAATAACACTTTATTTTCAATTGTTTGGATTTGTTTTCAGATTCCTGATCAGGCTCGTGTTGCTCCTTCATCTTCAGATCCCAAGTCCAAATTCTTTGAGCTGATCCAGGTGAGACCTTACCCGAAGCCTGTTCTGAGTCCTTTAATACAAACAGAACTTTTCCCCATAAGAATTAAGAGTTGAAGAAGCTAGTCCTGGATTATAATTTCACATAGGAGTTGTATTTACCTACATATTGATGTATTGTGTCTAGTTTGCCTTTTCCATACTTTGCTCTTCAGGGCACGGACATTGATACCTTCAGTTACAAACCCACTCCTCTGAATGCCAGTACACTGGAGAAAATTCGCCAAGTGTTAGATTACCGGTGTATGGTGTCTGGAAGCGAGCAGAAGTTTCTCTTGGGGCTAGGGGTAAGTGCTGAGAACAGTCTGGGAGTTTTGCTGGTTCATTGAAATGAACCTTATGGTTTCATCCCATCCTTTCCTGTCCTCAAATGCCAGTGAGGGTCCCTTTCAGCAGTCCCTGAGACTGCTAGTTATTTTATGTTTCTTTCTCCTGACTTCACTGCTTTTCACATGAATTAACCCTGTTTTTGTAATTGCAGCCTACACAGAGACATGTACTCTTGCTAGTGCCCCTAATTATCTTCACTGTCCTTTTAAAGCTGTTCTATTTTTGATTCTCTGTGCGAGTATGAAAAGTCACTGGCAGATTAGAATCAGTGTTTTTGTTCCTTTGCTGTAGAGATTAAGGTTCTTCCTTAAAACTTCTGACAAAGAAACTGCCTGTGACAGCTTAGGACAAAAAGATTCTCTGAGGGCTACTCTACTGTTAGTCAGAGATCTCTCCTCCACCCCTGCCCTCATGAAATTTTGGCTGAATCTGATTCTGCCTTCTACACACAGAAATCGCAGATCTACACCTGGGATGGTCGCCAGTCAGATCGCTGGACAAAGCTGGATTTGAAAACTGAGTTGCCACGAGATACCCTTCTCTCCGTGGAGATTGTTCATGAGCTGAAAGGCGAGGTAGGAGGCTATTCTCTCCCTTACCAAGTGGCTGCAAATATAATGAGCAGTTTCACCTGTTCTCTGTAAGATACTGCAGAATAAATGTTCCATCTGGGCCAGGTGCAAGCTTTTTTGTATATGATCTTTAGCGAAACTGTTTCAGATTAAGTTCCTTCTTTCTGTCCAGTGCTAGAGGTATGAGCTTTTAATTTTGAACACACTTTGGACCTGACATGCTGCTGTTGTCCTACACGCAGCAGCAGACGACATTGCCAACACGACTTAATGTGTTCTGTGGCTCTTTGGGTACAAAACTGCTCAGTAGTGATTGCAGGCCTTGGGGAAAAGATTCTTGTAGTAGATTCACAGTGTGAGGTATTGCTGCCTGGGAGTTTGCATGTTCTCTGGCGCCTCAGATGAGGATACTGTAGGGCACTGGGCTTTGTGCTGTGGTCACTGATAAAGCACAGAAAGCTGGTGATGGCAGCTGTAGTCCTGCCTTCTCTCCTTCCCGAGACAGAACTGTGTAGCTGAGATACACTGGTTCTTGTAGGATGGCATGAAGGGTACAATGCGCAGCAGGGAATTTGTGTGCTTCTAGTATCTGGAAAGGTGTGGTTTTTTGCTAGAAGAGAATGATGTCCTGTCAAAAAACGGGCTATAAATCAAAGCTGAAATATCAACAGTCTGAGTAGTAAGTGTCTGTATTGTCCTCCCTAGGGGAAAGCCCAGCGAAAAATCAGTGCCATCCACATCCTTGATGTCTTAGTGCTGAATGGCAATGACGTCCGAAGACAACATTTCAACCAGAGGTATGTAGGATCTGGAGAAACTTCATTCTTGTACATGAATAGGAGTGACTGGGACATGGCATTCACACTAAAAGCAGAATGCTGAGCACAGGGAGACAAGTGCATTCAGCTGAAACACCGCTATAAAGATGAACTGTGAGTGAACCCACTCTGAAGTGAAGTGCATACAGACTTTCCCAACTGTACTTTCTCTGTGTGTGAGGGCAGGTCTAGCTCCTTTCTCTAGTCTGGGGTGAGCCAGGCACAGTGTGGGTAAACTGAGCATCCTGGGAATATGAATGAGCATAGCTGGTAACTGTCTGAGGGAGGAGGAAAGAGGCCCTTTGTGTCCTTCCCCAGGGACGTGATGTCTCTACTAGTCTCGCTTTCCTGATGATACATCAATGTGTTTAGCAGCAGGTGAGCTTTAGAGGAAGCTATGGAGACCTATTCCTAATGGATAATAGCCAGTACCACTGGGCACTGAAGTGGGAGAGCAGGGTGAAAAAAAGCCTTGCTCGGTACCCATTTGGCTAGCAGTGGAGGCACTCTGCATGTGCTGAAGTGTCTAATCATTTATTCTGCTGAAACTGTTACCTACCTGCTATGCCAAAGATCTCACTAAATCACTGGATTCTTCCATTTACACCCAGGATTCAGCTGGCGGAGAAGTTTGTCAGAGCTGTTTCTAAACCTAGCCGGCCAGATATGAACCCCATCCGGTGAGTGACAGCTCCTTTCCTCAGCCTGGTGTGCTTTGGTTTCAGTGTGTTGGAGGATGACGATAAGGAGCTGAAGGAGAGTTCAATTTCAAGCTGAAGTTCATAGTTCTGTTACATTCAATGGAAAGAGGCTAAAAGCCCTTTAAATATTTAAGATAAAGGTTGATAGTGGAGAAGTTGTGCCCTCCTTTCACGTATCGGACAGTTATGTTTTCATCACAGGTGGATTGGCTGGTGCTGATTTCAAATATGTGCTATAGTAGGTCTAGCACCCAGTTAGCTTAATCATTGCAAAGACTTCTATGTCCTTGTCTGCCCTGAAGGGTCAACAGCAGTACAGAGATAGTAGATAAATGAAGTGCTGACCAGCATTTACAATCTCCAGATGGTTAGCCTGAGGAGAAGGCTTTAGTTACAATCCCAAGAAAGTTCCTGACAAAGGGCTTCAGCTTAGGTTGCCTCCTGACTTTCCATTTCATTAATTCTGCTACAGTGGAGCATAAGAGCATCATTGTGCTGGGTATCAGATAGGTATTGTGGACAAAACAGCTTCTGTTTCAGAAGCTAGAAGTGCCGTGATGTTGTGAGAGAAGCTGGAGGAAGGGAAGAAGGATGTTCTCCTTGGTGGCTTAACGAAAGATAATGAGTAGTGGGGTCTCAATTCAACTCAAAACAAACAGTTGCAGTAACTGGAGGAGCTCAAAATGTTGGGGGTGGCTGAAGGAAGTGAGGAGAGCTGTAGAAATGAGTTGTAGGAGGAGTCCTTTGCTGCTCTTGTGAAGAGGTTTTCAAACTGCTCTGTGAAGCCTGATGCTTGTAGCAGAAAACGGGTGGTTGGGATGTCAGATCAGAGGCAGTGCTTTTGAAACTTTTCTATTGTCTGTGTCTCAGAACAGTGAAAACAAAAGCAATTTAACATAACGGTAAGAATGATGACTCCAAATCATCTTTACTGATTTAAAAAAAAATAAAAATAAGTAATGCTGAAGGTCAGGCAGTTAATTTTACTGTGAGGCCAGCATGCTGAGGCCAAGAACCTACCTGGGACTGACCTTGGTGAATTCATCTCATGAGAAAACAAAAGCACCCAACTTCATTGCTCTTCCTCTTCTCTATACTCAGCCTGAGGTACAAACGCATAGCTTCTTCTAGCAAAGAAGACAGCAGCCTAGCCATGAGCATGCAGGTGTCAGATTTTCTCAAACCAGGAGAAATGAGGCACTGGAGAATAAGACTGAGGAGAATGGTGAACCTCAGTCATGCCTGACCACCTCATGCTGTACAAAATGTACTGTTTGGCTGCTCCCTGTAGTGGGGACAGAAAAAAAAGGACAGCTAATTTAATTTATTTTATTTTATTAAATCAAGTTTTTGTCTTTTCCCCCCAGAGTGAAGGAAGTGTACAGATTGGAGGAAATGGAGAAGATTTTTGTGAGGTAAGTGCCTGGCACAAATGAGAGACTTCAGGGCCCATTGAGGCTATCAGCCACCAACACACAGGAATGGGGAGGGACGTGCTGGTCTGTGCTCGAGGAGTCCTGGAGAAAGAGCTGCTAGAGCACCAGCTGCACGCTGGTGGCTGCTGTTTCTGAGATGCTGCTGACTCAGAGTATCATCCTGCTGATTCTAATGCTGTAGATGTGGCCAATGATCTTTACAACAGTAGGAGTAGCAATGGTGCTTGAGTCTGTGTGAAGAAGTGGCAGTGGCTTCTCAGTGGCTTGAAAGATAAGAGTTCATACCTGAGCTGGGAACTCCGTTTGAATGAAGTGTGGTAGGTCATCACAGATCCTTCATTGCAACACTCGGTTTGCTACCTGAACTAGACTGTGCTCTGGCTGGTTTCTCTAGCCATGAGGGGGAGACAGGAGACTGAATTCTCTGGGATGTGATGGTTTTGTCCTGTCATGGGCAGTGCTGTCAGTTTTCACTGTGACATTCTGGAGAGGGTGCGCAGGTGACGCATTCTGTGCAAGGTCTATCACTGCCTTCTCTCCACATTCAGGTTAGAGATGAAAATCATCAAGAGCTCAGGGGGAGTACCCAGGCTGTCCTACACTGGCCGAGATGACCGGCACTTTGTGCCTACAGGACTCTACATCGTACGGACTGTGAATGGTAGGGAGTCACTGCTTTTATTCAACTTTTGTTTCTTCAAGTAAAAAGCATTGACTAGGCTTGCTCCTACTGTAACTGGGTAAAAAAATAATGGGAGTATTCCAATGGTTAGACACTAGCTGCTACTTTGTATTTGTATAAGGTTTAGGGTATTCATATGCTAGGTTTTTCTGTTGTGGGTTGATTAGCTATTGTGTGGGTAACTGCATTTATTTACTCGCTTGATGACTTTCTTAATGAGATCATAATTTTTCATCAAGATATTTTCCAGAGTAATAGTATGCAGAAATACCCTATTTGGAATGTCAACTTTTAAATGCAGGGAGAAGGGAGTTTTCTCAGTAAATAGAGAACAGCTTGGGAAGCAGGTCTTCTTGGGGAAGGGAAGGAAAACGGAGTAAGAAGGATAACAATTATTCTTAGAGATTCCTCCTCCTTGTTTGCACTGTATGTATATTTATACTATGCTTTTTTCCCCTTTCCATTTTCTGTCTGATCCGTACGACTCTTCTGCAAGATCCCTGGACAATGGGATATAGCAAAAACTCCAAGAGGAAATTCTTCTTCAATAAAATGACCAAGCAAGCAACATACGACCTCCCTTCTGAATCCATCGCACCCTTTCAGTGAGTACAAGCCAGAGCTGAGGCTGTGGAAGGATAACCATGTGTGAGTTTGTGTGTGTGTCTGGGTATTTGGGAGGGAGTTGAGGTGTGCCATGCGATGTTCTTGCAGTCACTGGCAGTACAAGCACTGCTTGGTCACCAGCAGAGTGTGCTGCAGAAGCTGGCACCTTCTTAGAGTTTTAGGAAACTGCTGATCTGGATGTGTGGACTTTGCAATTAATTGCTGTGAATAACACACATCTCACAACTTCATTCCTGTCTGCAGCAGAGTACAAGTTACCGAACCTCCCTGCACGCAGGAAAATGGAAATTGAACCCAGCAACTGTAATTTGCCACATCTCTCTATTTTAAGATGCTTGGTTGAAAGTTGCTGATTTAAAAGCAAATTCCAATTAATTTAGCCCAGGCTCTGGAATAAGCTGTAGGTAGCTAGGACCTGTTTAAAGAGAGAGTGAGAGAGAAAAGCAGCAGCTTTTTCACCCAGGGAAAGGGTGGAATGGTTTGTCATTGGACAGCCATCAACACTGTCGCTGCTGAATCCCATCTGTATCTATTGAGCACTAGGCTAAGGCCACGTCTTAAGTGCAGCAGATCCTGAGTCTGTGAGATGCCTCATGGTGGAGATGGTCCTGCACACCCTGCCCTCAGGTAGTCTCAAGAGATGTCCTCCACCACCACTACCCAGGACTGTGCCTCTGAGTGAGAGTTTGATATGCAACAGGGCTCCCGATTTTCTCACTTTGAATCTCCTGACCTACCTCACAACAGTGATCTTAAGAATCCTTAAGCTTTCCTTAACTGGCTAAATGGAAGAATGGGCTTAAAACTGTAAAAGCAGAGGCACATGATGCTTTTTCCCCTCCAAGTGTCAGGGTGGGTTTAGTTCTGCCCATGTACTCAGAAGCAGGTCATGATGAACCTGCAGGAACGGTTGAGGAGATGGAGGGAGGCTTGTGTGGGACTCCAGAAGGGTTGTATTGCCTTGTGTTTAGTGAGTACTAATGTGTCTTTAATTAGCCGTTGACATGTGCTCTTGTCGCGGTGCTTTGTTAGAACAGTAGCACTAAAGAAGCTATGAATATTAAGTGTCTCATTGTACAAAACTAAAGGCTGATGTGTCGGCACTAATTAGCAGCTCTGTTTTCATTATGGCTGGGATTGTTTTCATATGGCAGCGAGGGAGGGCTGTGCTTGATGGGTGGAGTGAGAGATGGCGTTGTTGTAGGACCAGAACTCTCAGCAGCCAAATGGAACTTGGTTATTTCACGTGAGGGGAAAGAGGGGATGATCCCAGCCACTTTGGTACAGCGTGAAGTTCTGTTCATTTGCAAAGCTCCATAGGACAGCTATTACTGATTCTAGTAGGTTTGTGGAGAGTGATTAGATTGCTGCTTGCTCCTGCTGGCCTTCATTAAGGCCTTTCCATTGCCTGCAATGACAGTTTCATCCTCTCAAAAACTTGGAGGGAGGTAGGTTTTCCCTAATGACCTGTCTCCTTCCAGCAAATACTGAACTGAGTCTTGAGTGAAGCTAGAATTAACAAGCTTGTTTCCATGGAAATCTCTTAGGCTTGGAAGTTGCTGTACCTTAAGGGCTGTAGAGTTTGTACGGTGAATGAATGCACTGGCCTTTTTCTAAGGCACTCCGTAGATTATCTCTGTGTGACACCCCTTGCAAGGGCAGCTGGCTCTGTAGTGCACTCTGTGGCTAGGATGACAGTGTTTTCTTTCCCCTCCCCTGCAAAACTAATCTTGCTCTCCTCTCTGCCCACAGCATCTGCCATTACAGCCGCCTCTTCTGGGAGTGGGGGGAAGGTGTCAAAGTGCATGACACTCAGAAGAGGCAAGATCCAGAGAAGCTATCAAAGGAAGATGTCCTGTCTTTCATCCAAGCACACAACCCCTAATCCTGCTCTCTTGAGGGGTGCAGGGGGACTGAGCCCAGCTTGGATTCTTCAGGGACTGATGAGACTGGGGAGAGTCCTCAACTTCTATCCTGGTCTTCTCCAGAGCTGTTTCCTGGAGGTGATCTAACCAGGGGGTGGTATGCAGAAGGCACAGGATGAGGCTTTACCCTGGCAGTGTATATACGAGTACAGCCCAGGTAGCGCCTGCTGCCGGAGTACCCATGGTGACTCCTGGAGCCAAGGCCTAACGCCCTTTTGTCCTGACCTCCTGCATGCCTGAGGCCAAGGGGCTGGCAGCTTCCTTTGCTCCTGTTCAAACATTCAGCGAGGTTTGCGGAGCTATGTGTGTGCCAGATCTCCCCAAGCTTCTGCTTCCCGGCAGTGTGGGAAGGAGCAGAGATGCCCTGGTGGCAGAGCTGGGCACACTGAAGCGGCCTTGCATCATTCCCGGCAGCTATCTGACTCCTTGGCCTCGTCAGAGGCCTACACTACTCAGTGGACAGTGTTATCTCATTGGGAATGCTAGCTTTGGGACACAAGTATGTATTGCTGGGGTCTTGAATGCTTCTGCTTATCAAGGCACTTCGCTGGCCACTGGCAATTCGGTGTGATGTTGTCCTGTTGGACAGAGGCCAGCACAGGTGGAGTTCCTGGCATGGATTTGATGGTGCCCAGTGCTGGGGATTTCTCAGAGCTCTCGAAGCTGCTGTGACAAGGATTTCCCCTCTCCAGGTCAGTGACTGATCCTGAGCCAGCAGCCCAGGGTTAATGGGTGAACATGTCTGTGTCTCATGGTACTTTGGAGACCAAGGTGCTTTGATTCTTGGTACTCGACACTACCAAAATCTTCAGAGAGGAAAGCAGATATGGGAAGGAAGACACAGGAAGGCTGGGATGCTGGAGGTCTTTGGAGGAAATTATAGGAATGTCTCATTTAGCCAGGGCTTCAATGAAAAGAGATCATGACTTTGACCATGTTGGTGAATCAGAAGAAATCCTGTCCCCTGACTGTTCCCACTGGAAAGGTTACCAAACTTTCCTTTTTAAATGTTACACTGGACTTGGAAACCCTCCACGTCTCATTTGGCCCTGGAGCTGCATCTGGGGTGGAGGCACTGAGCTGTGAATCTCTCAGCATGGTATTCGTGTGCCAACAGACTTTTCCATGCACTTCTGTGCTGGGTTCAAAGTTGTCTTCAGTTGTGTGTTTTACCTTCACTTCTGGCTTCCATGGCACTTTTGCCAGGTCTTCCATGTAAATCAGAAGATAACACACAGGTGACAGTTAACTGCTTTTGGCCAAGCAGCAAAATTGCCCTTTCTTTTGTTGTTTTGTTTTTTGTCTTTTTTTTTGTTCTTGGCTTGTTTTTAAACACACATTGGCAGTAGGGAGGAAACTGATTT
This sequence comes from Aegotheles bennettii, assembly GCA_013398125.1. Taxonomy (NCBI): domain Eukaryota; kingdom Metazoa; phylum Chordata; class Aves; order Caprimulgiformes; family Aegothelidae; genus Aegotheles; species Aegotheles bennettii. The sequence continues at coordinate 23,568 of VZRW01003071.1, read as the reverse complement.
AGGGGTTGTCTGAACTGTGCCTTAAAAAAAGCTATAGTTCTAGAATCTATAGCATTTTAGATTCTTGTTTCTTTCTCTCCGCACCCATATGTACCATTTAAACAAGCTTTATGTAGCAAGACATGGAAATTTTCACTTGTAGGTGTATAGGTGTGTGGGTGCCCTGCACCCCACCCAAAGAAGCCAGAACAAGGATGGCCTGTTGTAGAAGTCCCACCTCCACCCTCTAAGGCCCAGCATCGTGCATAGGCTTTGTGCTCATTCTCAGCATGCAATTGAATGTCATCCTACAAGTAGGCTGTGCTCTCTGAGCTTGGAGCACTTCCATGTCTTCACAAGCAAATTGTCTCCATACAACCACGTATTAATTCTCTACAGTTTGGTATAAATGAACTTAACAGCTGCAACTTCTCGCACCAGTGAAAATGATCTGCAGACTTGATCACTGCAGAAACACTCCTGGCTAAAGGAGCAACACAGAAGTTGGCATGGTCAGTTGCTCAGTCAAAAGGAGGCAAAGCTCAGGAGTGGATGGCAGGTTAGCTCACAACTAGGTAACCCTGAATATTCTACAAGGGAGCTATTCTGTTTCTTCTCAAGCTCTGGCCAAAAGTGAATTGAGTCAAAGCTGCTTTTTCCACCTTTGGGGGAGTATTAGGCCCCAGACAGGGTCAGGTCAAAGCAGTTGAGGGATGGCATGCTGTTAATGCATCCTCTTACTGACCTGTAGACCCCCTCTGCTCTCGAGCATCTGTAAAACATGCATGAAAGAAGTGGTGGCCCTTCCCCCTCAAAGAACAAAAGGTCTGTCAGTTTTGTTTTGGCAAAGGCACTTCCAAGAAGGATGAGGAATCTCCCCCTGGGCAATGAAGAACCTCCCAACTGTGTGGTTTCCAGGTCTGTGTGCAGCTGGCTTTTTAAACCAACCAGTAATTTGAGTTCTGGCTCTTCTTTGGACTGCCTTGAGGCTGTTCCAGTGCCTCCAGCAAAGCATGCTGCTCCCTTTGCCAGGCTCCTTTGCCAAGTGTTGTGTCTTCCACTCAGGGCTTTGGTCTCTGCACTGGCAGACAGAAGGGTGACTAGGAAGTACACGAGGGCGAGTGTAGGCCTCTGAGGGTGCAAAAAAACCCCCTGGTCAGGCTGCAGGCTAGCTTTTATGAACTTTGTTTACCCAGTTGTCTCCAGCTCCTCCTGATTTTAATTTGCTTTTATTTTTATTTTTGATGCACTGAACCTTGATTCTGCATCCCCCTTCAAGAAGACAAGCATGAGCCACCATGCTACTTGATTCCCTGCTGCAGGGTAAATAGAGGGATTGTGTTGGGAAGGGGGTGAGGAGGGTCTTGCTGAAGGGAATGTTTATGTACATTAATTGCACAATGTATTGTAATTAGGCTGTGTATCATTTTGTGTTGACTTCTCTGCTTTCATTGTCTCTATTACCAATACAGCCCCTATAGTTCACAAGGGTGCTTGTTTACTTTGCTTCCCGTAAGATTCTGGCCAGCAGTGTGTGTTAGCATGAAGACAGAGAAACGCCTTGTACAGTTCCATTTTCTTGTCAGTCCCCTTTTAAAGGCTTTCCTGGCAAGCAGAGCACACTCAGGGCTACCTCGTGTACGTCACTGCATCAGAATGAGAGGGGACTACAGGGGACAGGCTCCAGCACTCCTCTGCAGCATGCTAGCTGCTTTGCCAATCGAAGGGAAAAAACCCACTTGAGTAGATTCCAGGTGACAGCAAACCAATAACCCACTGTTGAGACATCACTGGCCAGGGATGCCAAGTGCCTAACCCAGTGTAGGCTTACTATGGTGCAATGTGTGCCAGCAAGGAGAAGGTGGGATGAGAATAAAGCAGTGGCTGAGAGAAGTGTTACAAAACTGGGGAAAAAAAAGAAAAATGGGCAGTTACAAGGTCAAATGATTTTATTTAAAGCTGTACAGAGGCACTTCCATCCTTGGGAGCTGATATAAATTCTCTTCTGCAAGTGATGATTCGCAGAGGCACGAAATGGCTACCAAGCTCTGATCCACTGGAGCAGTAGGTAGATAATCTCAAAGCCCAGCCACCCAGTTCTCAAGCTGGATGCTACCTGCTTGAAGAAAAAGAGATACCCACCTCTCATCTACTTTTTTGTTAGGATTCCTTTGGTCCTGTTAAGTCAGTGTGAAGAAGGAAACATCTTTATTTAGCTCAGCTCTGGGGTCATGTGGAGTCTTTAGGTCCCAGTACCCAAGTTACTCTTTGATTCAAAGAGCTTGGTGTCCCTTCACCTTACGGCTGAGTCACAGGAAGCAAGGCAGCATGTATTCTAACTGGGCTGGGCAGGCAGCACTTGTCTGCAACCACAGAGGTCCTCTTCAGAAGGGAGAATGCATTGTCTTGCTGCATCAGGCTGGATGATCTTGACTGTGTATTGGGTAAGACAGCACCACCTTGAGCTCTGCTTGATCTGATTTCCAATCGCAAGTGTGCCATGATTTCTGGATTGTCTCCCGTCCCCCTAAATTCTCAAGAGAAAAAGCTTCCCTACGACTAGGCTCGGAGAGGATAAACAAGAACAGCAATTGGAAATGCTGATCCTCACCCTGGGGGGAGGCACAGTGGTGAGAGGAGGAAGAGCTCCTTGCAGGAGAGTCATTTGGTCAGCAGGGAGAATTCTTGAGTGCAATCACATAGTCCAGCAGGCGTAAATAAGAGCAATCAGCAACCCCATGGCCACAGCAAGGGCAGCATTCTTGCGATTTTCCTTGCGAAGCACACTCAGTTCTTTCTCTGGGAAACAAACAAAAGCCTTGCCTGTGAATATTCTTCATGTTGCAGCTACATCTCCTTTCAAAACTGTCTTAAAAGCACAATGGTACCTTAGCCACAGGCAACCCTTTTGGGATCAGTATGCAAAGCTGCTAATTCTAAGATGTACCAAACGGGAACTAAACTAGCAGGAACCCTTTCATTTGCCAACTCAAACTGTCAATAGCAGTACCCGTGGCTTGGGAATACTTCCTGTTTGCAAATTCCCTTGTTCTAGAACCCTACCAAGGATAGAAAGGGTCATCAGAATAATTGCTTGTTCCCTAAGAATGAAGATGACAGAGGGTAGAGAGCTATCTTTACTATCTTCTAGTAAGAACAGCTCGGTACCTTTTCCTAGTGCTTCAATTTACCTAACTACAACTGTGGCCACCTTTGAACACTGCAGAATCTGAATTTCCCTGTGCCCCAGAAGGATGAGTGTGGAACAGGTCTAAGCCTGGACGCTCATTCTGTTGGAGGTCTGCAACTTTTTAGAGACGGGTAGCTTTCCCTGGCCCTTGTTTACAAAAGAAACATGGATGCAGAGAGAGGAAGAAAGTGGCTAGCAAAAGTATGGAGTCCTGCTCATCTCCATTTCTGTTTCATTCCATTTACCAAAGATGAGAACTCCATTCTTACTAGTTCTGTTCCACAAGACCTTGCTGGATGGTATAGGCAAGAAGTGAGGCTTACAGCACTACACAGCCAAACAGCAGTACTTATTTTGCAGGGCAAGGTTGGGTGCAGACTGTCTCCAGACAGATTGCTCTTGCTGCTGCACATGTTACTGCATCTACAGTTTGCACTAGCAGCCTCCAGCAGAATGCCCTGGTGCTGCAGGTCCCCAAACTGGTGCTGGTACCAAAAAAGGCTTTTAGCTGTTCTTTCTGGCCCCGTTCTTCATGCAGGACAAGCACAGAGCAAACTGCTTGACTCTGCAGGGCTACAGAGGAGGTGGTGGGGGCAGGAGGTCACATAATCCCAAGCAGAGCAGTGCCAGCTTAAACTGATGGAGCAATGCCACTGCCAGCAACTGCAGTTCATGGCCTCAAGTGTGTCATCTGGAATGAGCAGAGATTTAATACAAGTGATCTAAAGTGACTGTGTGCACATGCACTGTCTGTTCTGTTCCAGGAGGAGCAGCCATCACCATTAGGTGAGGCTGTTGCTGCTGTCTGAGGAGCCTGTTGCATTGCTCTGTTGCTGCTAGCAGCGAGGGCTGACTGCTGGTAAAAGGGTGGCAGCGACATGCAGAGCCTTCTGCTGTCTCTAGTGGTAGGCCCTTAGGGAACAGCTTTGAATATGTTTAAAATAACTGTTAGTCTTCTGGAAACAGTCCTTTTAACATGAGTTAAAACCTACAAACTTGCTGGCCATACCCCAGATTTCAACTCTCCAGGCCTGAAAGAACACTTGTGCTTCTTTCCTCTGTGTGAGCTCCAGTGCTTACATGGCTTCAGAGTGCTGTCAAACAGTTAAAACGTGCTGATTAACAGGAGCCTGGAGACACGCACAGCAGCTTCCCTAGGGGAATGGAACTGCTGTCAAAGCAGTAGCTCAGAAGGACTCGCGTTTTAACTGTCTACAGCAGGACTTGCAGCAAGGAAGGACCCTGGCTCTCTAGAATTGGAGGTAGCACATCAACATGAATCCCTGAACGCATGTGCTGAATGGCCCCAGAAACTGACAGAGTGAGAACCTTCCCCAAGGAAGGTATGCTTTGCTACACTCCAGACAGCACTTGCTAGCTTGCTTAGCAAGCCTCTATTAAAAAAGAAAAGGAAAAAAAAATAAAGCTGGGGGGAATGTTAAAAGCCACTCAGGTCAATCTGTTGGCTAAGATTATATAAAATTGGTAATTTGGGGTATGTGAAAGGGATGTGTTTCTCCCTCACTAGCTGATGCTTATTTTTTCCCCCATGATAGCACAGCTCAAGTGGGAGGATCCAGACTCCTACTATTATATGCTGACTAGATCTCCCTCAGTCTAGCTCCCTTTGGTTAAGCCTAAATTTAAAGGCAGAAGTCAGAAGTGGCAGGAGCTTGAAGATGAAGTTAAGCTGCAGCACTGATCCCATCCAGCCCAGAGGGACCATTTTTAATGAAGCTCTTACCATAGTTGTCAGCTTTGGTCATTAGCAAGTTTCTCTCTCTCTCCAGTGACTTTCTGTAATGAGAAGAGGAGTTCATTACCTGTGAGGCACAACACAGCCTATTTCTTTGCTTATATGATGGAAGAGAAACTGTCCCACTGCTGGGGATATCTGCTCACAGAATGAGCCCTTCGCCCTTCAACGGGGAGAGGTGACAGTTTAGAAATGCCCAGCTGCGCAAGAGAAGAGATGCAGCACTTGTAGATTATTTTTTCCTTCCCCCAAACTGTTTCATCTCTCTCCTTTCAGGAGAGCATCAGTATACGTAAGCAGGCTAGAAAGGGGTCTGTGTGTCAGAGCGCCCCCGACTGTTTCCTGGGGTAGGGTAAGAAGTTCTGCCACAGCTACGATGAGGCAGGGTCCCTACAGGACCTCTGCAGGATCCTGCCCCCAGCACATCTGGCATAGTGTTGGAATGCTAATTCTCCTCACTGACTGAATCTGGGATCCCTTTGTCAGAGGTACCCAATTTACACGGATTGGTCAGCTCCAAGAAACAAGCTGAACCCAAGCCCATTAACAAGTTAAACAACCTGTTATTAGACTGAAGACTCAGGATGAGAACAATAAAGAGCAAGTCAGGCCAACCCAGCCATTTTCTTAAGCTGCACAAGATGATTAATTAATAAACAGTTTAAAATCTAAACACAAACCAAATTGCCTGTAAGCTGCAGCATTCCCACTAGAGCAGTGAGGACGTGGTCACTCCTTTCAGACTGTGTGCATATAAATAAACATGCACTAACAAATTACTGTTTGCTTTGAACCAGGAGATACGTGTAACAGAGATTGTTGCTCCCCTTGGGGCAGAGCAAGAACCTGTAGGAAGAAAGAGATACAAATCTATGTGTACAGCTAGTTAAGCAAGGGATGGCAAGAAAGCAAGCTAGTCAGAGCAGCGAGAGAGGAAAGGGGTCCTAAAGGTAACTGGGGAAAGGCAATGTGGAGTGCAGCCAGGAAGAAGTGAGAAGACAGATCTACAAACATGACTGAGCTGACACTTAGAAACTTGTCTTGTGAAGAGTTGAGGGAAAAGGTTTTGAGAATGAGACATAAAGAAACCATGACAACTGAACTTCAAAACGGGAAGCAGACCTCTCTGTTGCATACTACTCACTGAATCAATAATTTTGATCACGGTACCTTCATCCATGTTTTTTTGAATGGCCTGGATTAGTGCAACAGAGTTTCTGTTTCCATCTCCATACAAGTTGTAAAATTCACAAAAGGCCCCAGGAATCCCTAGTCCTAATTCTTTCCTCTAGACCCTGTATCTCAGAGAGAAATCATACAGATATATTCCATCCTGTGCAGTTAGCACAACTGTAGGTTTGGTTGTTGGCCACCTCAGTAGCAAATAAAGAATACAGACAGTAAACATAAGAATAATAATTTAGGCCTATATGAAGGACTGGTGAAATGAGGACCTAGAGATGAAGGACAAGAGGTAACAGAACCCTGTCCAAATATGGATGGGGATATAAAACCCCAGTAAAGGAGGAGGAAAGAGAGAGAGAGACTGGCTCAAGGAATGGCAGACAGAGCAAAGTAACAGGGCGGAAAGGAGGAACAAAGAAGATAACCTGTGGCTGGTAAGAGGGTTGTCAGGCCCTGGAACAGGCTGCCCGGGGAAGGGGTTGAGTCACTATCCCTGGAGGTATTCAAAGTGTAGATGTGGTTTAGTGGTGGACTTGGCAGTGCTGGGTTAATGGTTGGACTTGATGATCTTAAAGGTCTTTTCCAACTGAAATGATTCTATTATTTTACAGCATCACTCCTAACTGGGTTCTGCAGGACAGTACTGTAGAGCAGTCACCAGGACCAACAGAACTGCCCCCTGGCCCTACAACTGAGCTGCCCAGCCCTTTTGCTAGGAGCAGAGCAATAAGATGCTGGTGACTGGAAGAATGCCCTCAAGCAGACAGATTTGAGAATCACCTTGGAGATCTAGGAGCTCTTCCTTCACCATCTGGAGAAATAGCAGGTTCTGCCTGCACCTGCTACAAAATCCAGGTGAAAGTCCTTGCTCAAGTCTCAGCTCTAGAAGCCTACCGTTGCCTTTATGTCAGTGACAGATTTCAGGGGAACTGTCCCTCTTCCCTTTCCCAAGGAAAGCCAGTGTGGCACTCCATTCCTCCACCCAGACACATTTGCAACACAGGCACAGATAGTCATTTCCCTCAGCCTCTCTCCCAGTTGCATCCCAGCCTGGTTTGGCCCTCAGTAGCAGTTGCTGCATGTCTCCCCTAATTGAACTCCAGCACCTTCAGCAAGGCTTGAGAAGCAGCGTGCAGTGAACCTTTACCAGACTCACAGAGCTGTTTCCAGCAAATGAACTGGCAAGTTTTGGACACTGCTTGACTGGCTGTGGTGTGGGCTGGAGAGTGAGGCTGTTGATAAGACAAAAGCTCTCTCCATATATCACTCTGGTAAGTTCCCCAAGTAAGCTCCAAGCTGGGGGAAGTGTCTTGTCCTGGGGAACCACATTCTCATCCTTTCAAGAGCCCTTGATCAGTACTACAGCAGGATGACAGCTAGCAGACGTGCACAGCCTCCTCTGAAAGGAGGTGGTCATCAGTACCTTCCTTCAGGGCTGAGCTTCTCCTTGCGCAGTTTAAGATCCACTTCCTCCATGCTCTGTCTGCAGTGCGCCAGCTTCTCCTCCAGTCCATCAATCTGAAAAACACCACATCATTGTCATTTCCTCTCCCAGCTAACATGGATCCATCCCCACTGAGATGGGAAGGGTGGCAGCTCAGCTCCTCCACCTCGTTCCTCCCCAAATCAAGGAAGGAACAGCCCCAGCTCTGTGCAGAGATCACAGCACAGGGAGCCCACCACTTCTTGGATCAGCCCATATTACACCCCAGGCAGCTGTGACATTGTAATCCCAGACACTGGTTGTCTCCCTGTGTCTCCTCAATGGGTTTCCTAACCATCACCATCTCCCATGTCTTCCTGTGAAGGGGACTAACTGTGGATAAGTACAAGAGGGTTGAACTACCTGTGTGCAAACAGACTGCTCAGGAGGGAGTCCTACCACAGACAACAGTTCTCCTGGGAATCATTCCTCTTTTCTGCCTGGCAACCAGAGCATAGACATCTTTAGGAAAACTTTGACTTTCAGGCTTGCTTCCATCAGGGAAACAGTGGGACTAGTCAGATGATATGAACACAACATCCTAGCCCAAGGGAAAACGGCCTCGGTGCCCTGAGGTGGCAATGACCTCTCTTTTTAGCTGCTCAGCACAACAGTCCTGCAGTGCCTGGTTCTCCAAGCAAGTCCAAGGCTGGCTGGCAGCATGGCCTCTGTGTGGTAGGAGTTGTCACAGACCAGAAGCTAAGAGCCAGCACAATCCCAGGAAAAGCACTGTGGTGGAATGAGACACCAGCTACCTGGACATCAGCCTCAGAGGTGGCCCAGAGCACAAACGCTCTCATAAACAGTGATATGAGAAACAAAATCAAAGGCAGTGATCCCTAATTATTGCTGCTTTGGGCATCAGCTCCGGCCTGAGCTCATTAGCAATCTCACACCTCTGCTCAGGAAAGGCAGGCAAGCGTTACAAATAAGCAGGATGGGAGAAGACACTTGATGTAAGGGGGAGAACAAAGCAGACTGCAGAAAGGAGTTTAGCTGGTCAGCTAATGCACTGGGTTTGCACGGCAAGGTTTTGCTAGTGGGGGGCCTACAGGGGTGGCTGCTGTGAGAAGCTGTTAGAAGCTTCCCATGTCTGACAGAGCCAATATCAGCCAGCTCCAAGACACACCCACCACTGGCCAAGGCTGAGCCCATCAGCGACGGTGATAGCACCTCTGTGATAGCATATTTAAGAAGGGGAAAAGAAAACCTCTATGCAACAGCAATTGTAGTAGGAGAGAGGAGTGAGGGTATGTGAGAGAAACAACTCTGCAGACACCAAGGTCAGTGAAGGAGATGCTCCAGGCACCGGAGCAGAGATTCCCCCGCAGCCCGTGGTGAAGACCATGGCCAGCTAGGCTCTCTCCTTGCAGCCCTTGGAGGGTGATGGTGGAGCAGATACCCACCTTCAGCCTGTGGAGGACCCCACATGGGAGCAGGTAGATGCACCCAAAGAAGGCTGTGGGAAGCCCGTGCTGGAGCTGGCTGTTGGAGGGCCTGTGGACCCACGGAAACAAGGGCCCATGCTGGAGCAGGTTTCCTGGCAGGACTTGTGACCATGGGAGATCCAGATTGGAGGTCTGTTTCTGAAGGACTGCACTCCATGGAAGAGACTCACACTGGAGCAGCTTGTGAAGAACTGCAGCCCATGGGAAGGTCTCACATTGGCGAAGTTCATGGAGGACTGTGTCCTGTGGGAGGGGCCCCATGCTGGAACCAGGAGTGTGAGGAGTCCTCCTCTGAGGAGGAAGAAGCAGCAGAAACAAAGCCTGATGAACTGACCACAAACCCCTCTCCCTGTCACCCTGCACCACTGGGTGAGAGGACATAGAGAACTCAAGAGCAAAGTTAAACCCAGGAAGAAGGGAGGAGTGGGGGGGTTAAACTAATTTTTCCCTAAGTTGAATCTGTTTTGCCCATAACGGTAACTGGAGAGTGATCTCCCCATCCTTATCTCAACCCACAAGTATTGTGTTATATCTTCTCTCCCCTGTCCAGCTGAGGAGAGGAGTGACAGAGTGGCTTTTGTGGGCACCTGACATCCAGCCAGGGTCAAGCCACCACAGCTGAATAGTCTCCCTTCAAGGAGCTCAGTAGAGCTGGGAAGGGGGGCACATATAACAAGGCTCAAATAAATCCTTGCATCTTAACTGATAGCAATTTCCAAGTCCCTTGTTATTAGGCATCTCTGCCAGGGCTGTTGAGATGCGAAGCTCCCCAGAGGCACCTGCACAGCTTCCCCTGAGCCCAAGGGGAACACGAAGGCACATCACCTGATCCCAGAGCACAGGGAAGGGCACTTCTGTGTTTGGCAATGCGTGCGTTTGCCTGGATGGGGACGCAGATATTTTTGAAACATGTTAGCTGAAAATGCATTCTGTCAGGGCAAAAATAATTGTCCTCCTCCACATCCAGCTGTGCCAGTTAAGAATGTTAACTGCAGTTGCTCATTACTATCCACTACAGCTCAGTCATTACCCCGGTCTGCTTCAGGGCCAACCAAAGGCTTCACCCAAGTCAGCTCTGACCACACTTATCAGCAAGTTAATTTAACAGCAGAGTGGAGGTGGGGTGTCCGTCCAGTTCAATTTAAGAATGACCATCTCCCTCACCAGTTCCTACTAGTTGCAAATGACCGTGTCTCTCTTCCCTCATCTGTTGGAAACCCTCACATACACAGACAGCAAGAGGTACTTCAGCCTGTGTTACCTGGCTCCTCCTTAGCCAGTAAACTTCTTACAATGCACCATGCCTTCTGGAAACACATTTACAAATCATGTTAAATCATACGATTTAATGAAAGCTTTGGCTAGTCAGCTGCCAACCCCACTACCTAATTATCCATGTCCTTGCACTTCCTCTCCTCCGGAACTGCTCCTCCTGCTCAGTTTGCAGTTGCTCTCATTAGTATGTTCTCTGCTCATACTTCCATCGTTTCATGAGATATAACAACAGAATATTCTGCCCAACTCTGCCAATACTTTTACTTTCTGCTGACTAAAAATCTCCAGATTCCACATAATAAAGTTTCAACTGGTTTTACTGGTCTTAAATCAAAACCAAGTTTGGGTGCCCTGCTGGAGAGCAGTAATTTGTTAATAAACCACATGCCCTAGAACTGCACCATCAGCTTTGCTGAGCTGGGGGCACAAGGGACGGAAAATAATAATAATAATAAAAAGCAAGGAAGGAGGAACAGATTGCTGCATGAACAAAATTTCCACCAGAATCTCACTATTTATTTCTTCAGGCTTGTCTGGGACATTAGAGGTTGTAATGAAGGATGAGAGTGAGGATTCCCAGATGTTATCCACTTAGTGTGCCTCAGTTTCCCAACTTGTAAATTAGGACAGTACTATCTGCCTCCTGGAGGTGGCTCATTTACACAAGGAGCCTCAGACACTGACCCAAACTATGGGTAGAGCACTGATATGTCAGTGCCATTTCCTCACTTGGGATTTGGGATCTGTTCCTGCAAGCTAGGAGTCTCTCAGCAGCTCAGCCATCCAAGCGACGCTTCACTGTAGGGCAAAGGAAAGACAGAAACAGAAAATAAGCACAGGGAGGAATCGGAGCAATGCCTGGGAATTACTGATTACTCTCTGGGCTGCTGAGGGAGCTCCCAGGGGGGTGCAGCCTGTAAAGCTGTTGCATAAGAGAACCTGTAGAGCTATGGCATAAATCCCTGCAGCAGCTCTCCAGGAGCAATCCTAAAAGCAAGTGCACACCTGAGCTTGTTGTGGATGGAAAGCTTTCCCTCCTACTGACTAATACATGAGCAGATTAGTTGGGGTTCATACCTTGGCCGACTGGAAGCCCACACGAAAATGAAAAGGCAAACTCAGCTGAACCATCACCGTGCTTCACAACAGCTTATCTTTTTAGTGGCAATCTCAGCACAGCAGCTTATAAATTGCAAAGATGAACTCTTGCTCCTCACAGCTCTCCTTTCCATGAGGGGGATCCTCTGGGACAGAGATGAAGTGCAGCATGCAGAAAGCTCACAGGACAACTCCTCGGGTTCACGTGTCCTGTAGCAAGGACACAGGACTCCCCTTGCAGCAACATCTTTAAGTAGTGTCAGTTAAAAGGGGCTAGTGAAACAGGTGCCTCACATACAGGCAAGGCAGCAGCTCGGGCCACACAGAGCTGCCCTTCTGCTCCCAAAGAGCCACTCCGGGAAGTCAAGTCCCAGCAGCTTTGGACACACACAGGGATCTAAGACCAGATGCCTCCCTTGCTCCACAAGGTATGCCAAGGCATTAAGCCATTTTTGTTCAATTCTGGCAACGCTCACTTGCAATCTGGAGACCTATTTAAACCAGAGAGACCTGGAGCAGATTTCAATCCAAGCAGACTTACGTGCTTATTACAAATCTCATTTGTTGGGACCATCTTGGGCAGGGAGCCCAAAGTGGCTCACATAAAGGCAGAGACAAAGAGAGAAAGAAGCAGCTTTACTTACAGAGTTGAGCTGGATCCCTTTTAATGCATTTTGTAATGAATTAATAAAAGCTTTCTTTCCAGCAGAAAGGCTAAAAGCGCTTTTCAAGAACTGGCATCCACCCTCCGCTTTTTTGAACTCCCTAATTAAGACACTGGCAAAGAGCCATATCACACATACGTTAACATCCAACAGTGTTAGGTAATGAGGTTTTCGTCTTCTGACCCTCATAAAACAGATCAAAACCAACTGAAGAGATGGGGGCAAAGAAAAAAAACCCTTTCCTGAGCAGTCTTCTCATGCCTTGTCACCTGTCAGCACACTCGAGCAGTCCTTCTCACAGAAGAACTAGTGGTTCCTGCATCCACACATTTGTCTGGATCATTAAAATCAGTCCAGCAGAGATGAGTTTTGTTTAAATTCTAATGCCAAGTTGCAGTTCATGGACACACTTTCATTTTCACCACACTCTTGGAATTATTTTGCATGCTGGCAAATTGTTTTGCAGATGCTGTGCCCACAGCATGCTTGGAAATATTTACCAGGCAAGCTACGACACAACAGAAGATGATCCACCAGCAAAGTCTAAGATAAATCCTGCAGATCAACCCTCTGTGTTGGCAAAGGAGAAAGGGCTGGATCCTACCTGTACCGGCAGCTTCAGCCTTGCAGAGACCCTCCACTTGGTCCTCCCACCCTGCCTCAGCTCAGAGCAGCGGCCTGGCAGGACACTGCACAGATGTGACCCACAGCTTTTTGAAAAATCCTGCTGGAACAGCTTTACTGAATCAAAACTTCATTGGCCTTCACCCTATTCTCTATGGTCTCACATAGATACTGACCAGCCACTGCCTTGTCAAAAGTAGCAACACACGTAACAATACTTTCTACAAACACACACTGGACATTTTGCAGTCCAGGCACTGCCTGAGCACAAGGTGCTCTCTTTGCATTTAATAGCCCCACTTTTTTGCTTCCATTAATTTTTTTTCAGTTGTTGTCTGAACCAGAAGTATACTTTTAACAGCTACAACATCCCCTGGCAAGGAGTTTCACAGCATAGACACAGGTTATGGGAAGAACCAACCCGTTTGTTCTGATCTTGTCAGCTGCTAGTTTCATTTGATAGCACTAATTTTGTACTGACAGTGAATATTCATACTTTGTTTGAAATTACAAATAGCATACAGAGGATGTAGACCTTGGCTGGCTGCCCCTGCAGACACGTTTTCAAGCTTAGAAGGACCTGGTGTGCTTAGCTGTTTCTTGCATAGAAGTTTCCCACACCTTTGGTCACCCTTGTCACTCTCTTAAGCTCATTCCATCTTCATTACTTTGCTACAAAATGGCCCAGTCTTCCAGTTTCATTTTCCTGATGGGTTTCATCAAGAAAGTTCTGTGCAGCTCAGCATTGTCAGTGGGACTGCCTGTCAGAAGACTACAGAGCTATGTTAAAGGAGAAGCAGCCTGAGTTTAAACCACCATCACGTTATGGAGACACATTTATATCAGTTTAAACCAGGTCATATCAATCATACCTGCAATTTGTAAGTGCAAGCTAATCGGCTAAGTATCCATATAGAAAATTGCATTCATTTAGCATCATGACTTCAGTTAACAAGCATGACTCTGCCTAGACTGGGCCTTTTAAAGCTAGCCATGAATCATGTCATATTAAGACTCATTTGGAAAGTTTTCTTTACAATCGTAACAGCCCAGAAGATAATACTTAACTAAATGAAAGCTGAAATTCTGAAATCACTATCTTGGCTGTCACACACTTCTGACACCCGAAACACAGCCCTCTCTTCCTCTGGCTTAAAGGGATTTTGTTCTCTTCCTCCCTAACTTCTGTTCAGTACCTTTCTCTTCACTGCAAGGGGGAAGGATTTTGTTTTTTAGTAGTTGACACTCTTTTCACTGAGAGGTTAAGTTTTCATCTGCAACACACCGAAGAAGAATAGTTCTACAATCCTTTCAATGGTGTGTTCTACCATGGCAACTTCTAAGAGAAAAATAAATCTCAAAATACCACAAGTCTCCAAACACTTTGCAAGAATTTGCTGTGGCAGCTAAAACCAGTCCCTTTTCATTCTGTGACCAGCAGGTCCCTGACAGGCTCACCCTTTTATCACCCTCGGAAGGCAGACCCTACCATCTCAACTCTCCTTGCCTGTCACATCTCAACCAACCACCACCAAAAATTCATTACTTCAACTCTCCCCACGAGGCTCACTGAGGAGAACCTTGCATAGTCAGCACACTCCCCTCTGGACTCCCTTTGGTGGTTGTATTTGGGTTAGAGTGCCCAGAAATCCCTGTTTCTCTAATGAAAGCATACCTAGATGAGACAGACCAGAAGACTACTATAAACTGAACTCTCATTCACATCACACAGTAGGACACCCACTTCTACACTACTGGCTGGTGAAGCATACATGACAAGCCCCAGGACTTTTCCCTGGCCTTCCTACCATGGGTATCTTGGTTTGCTGTCCATATGCTCATCTGAAAGACTTCAGCACAGACAGGTGACCAGTGAGATTCACTGGACTGGTTCTGCCCCATTTCAGCCATTTGTAAGGAAGGGTCAAGCTTTTGCCATCCCAAGTATCCACGATCCAGACTTGAACTATGGGCTCTCCACTGCCTCCTCCAAGTCAGTCCAGATAGCACTGCTCACTATGGGAATCTTAGAGTGGTTTGGGTTGGAAGGGACCTTAAAGTTCACCCAGTTCCACCCCCCCTAGTTCCAACACTAGTTCTAGTTCCAACACCTCCCACTACACCAGGTTGCTCCAAGCCCCATCCAACCCAGCCTTGAACACTGCCAGGGAGGGGGCAGCCACGACTCCTCTGGGCAACCTGTGCCAGTGCCTCACCACCCTCACAGGGAAGAATTTTGTCCTAATATCCAACCTAAATTCAGTTTGAACCCATTCCCCCTTGTCCCTTCATTCCATGCCCCTGTAAGAAGTCCCTCCCCAGCTCTCCCGTAGCCCCCCCAGGCACTGGGGGTACAGTACGCTCCAGAGAGGCCTTAACACAATCTGTGAATGCAAGGCTGAAACAAAGCTTGTCCGCAGCCCTCCCGCCACCGAGGATGTGACACAAAGTGCAGAGGGCAGCTTTAGACGGCAGGCACACGCTTCCAGGAGCCTTCTCCTCCTCTCCCTGCTGTCACTTACCGGCCCCTCACAGGCTGGTTCAGCAGTGGGTTCCCCCAAAGCAGCCGCCCGTGCCCAGCAGACGCCTCGCCCATGCCATGCCATGCCCTGCCCTGTCCTGCCCTGCCCTGTCCTGTCCTGTCCTGTCCTGTNCTGTCCTGCCCTGTCCTGCCCTGCCCTGCTCTGCCCCGCCGCCGCCCGCCCTCACCTCCCGGGCCACGCTCAGCCCCTCTCGCCTCCTGCCCATGGTCCCGGCCCGGACACCGCCGCGCATGCGCAGGTCCC
>VZRW01003070.1:21866-48748 GCA_013398125.1 Aegotheles bennettii | reverse complement strand
TAACTAAAACATCCCTGTATTATCAACACTGTTTTCAGCACAAATCCAAAACGTAGCCCCATACTAGGTACTGTGAAGAAATTTGACTCTATCCCAGCCAAAACCAACATATGTGTTCACAAAGTTAAACAGGCATTTGCTCCTGTTCAGTTCAACCGTTTGTATGTCTCAAGGTGGATTCTTGCCTGTTTAAGAGTTACTGTGTCTGTGGGAAGCGATAGAGAATTTCAGTTTACAGATAGATGACTTCCTGTGTGTCCTTTTTTTTAAGGCAGTTTTCTTTTCTTGTCTAGATTTCTTGGCAAGCATTTGAGTTAAGGATTATTCTTGAAAATGGACACTTCCTGATGGATTTAGATTACAAGTGGGGATCAGTGTTTTCTTTGAAGAGTATACCTTGTAACTAGTGATTGTGTTTGATAGTGTTTGATATTTGCTTTATGCATTTTCTGCTTCTCTTCAGATTATAGGTTTTGGATCTGCTAGCATTGCGGCATTTATAGCTGTGGTAGGCATTCTGTCTATAGTAGCTCAGGTAAGCTTTTTTCTTTAGTGTTTTATTAAACAGTACAAACTAAATGCTAGGGCACTTTGACTATTAAACTTGTCTATAATCTACTTACATGCTCTAAAATGCCAGCATATCTTGCATTCGTTAAAAGTTATATTTATGTATAGTCTGTGTAAACATCTTGCTTTAAATCTCCTTTCCTTAAAAATATGGGCCCTGGGCATCAGAAGATAAAACTAAAATTTGCTAAGCTGAGATCAGTGAACTTACTGGAACTCTGACTTTAAATGATTAAAATGAAGTAAGAAATTGGTTACCTAATGTAAAGGCCTTCTGAAAGGGAAACGTTACTTCCAGCAAAAGTTACGCTACTTGCACTTACTCAATTGGCTCATGCTATGAAACTTAGGTGTACTAACGATGAAGGTATTGATGTGGTCTGGCCAGGGTTACTTAGACTCAGTGTGGAGGCTGAGGAACTGTGAGGCCTTGGTATATTGCTTTCATACCTCTTAATTGGCAACAGTGAGCTGGTTTTTGGACAGGTCCTTTATGCCTTTTAGAAATCAAACAGTTTGTATGATGTGTTCTTTGTTATCTTTATGGGTAATTTGTCTTCCTGTTGTGATAGCAGGAAGAGGAATGGCACCTCCAATATGCTGTAACCTTGTTGCCATCCTCAGCAGAGTGGAGGTCTCATGGTTTTGATGTAAACAACACATTCCTTAGTGTTGACCGGGTTTACTGATGACAGTTGTCCTTTATTATCGACACAAATTGTTATTTTAATCTTTGCTCTGTCGTTTGTTCTGATGCTTTTATGTGTGCTCACATTTACCAATCATACTTTATTCAGACCAGTATTTTTGCTAAAAATCTGTAAAATGGCTGTCCTTCTGGTTCATAATTTTCAGTGTTAAAATGAGGAAATAGTCTCTGGATTGATTTTCGAACTCCTTGACGAGTGCAGCTTATTGAAATAAGCTTTGCTTCATAAATAATGATTTGTGTTGGCATGTTGAATATCTCCAGAAAGAACTGATCACATGCAGGTAGAATTACTACTATATTTTTGCTATTTAGCTTCCAAACTAGCTTTGTCTAAGAACGCAAAATAAGAAAACTAGTGTGAGTGAGTTGTGCATGAGAGAGGAAGTGTGGTTTGCTCTGCAGTCCTTCTGGTTCCTTTTCTCTGACTCTTTACTGATGCACTGCTGAGTTTCTTATGCTAAAGAAAAATGTGCACCATTAACGGAATGAAGTTGTCCATATGGACTTTGCCTTACGAGGAACTTCTTGCTATGAATGTATTGCTGTTGTATCTGAACTGGGACCGCCTTCCCCCTCAGCAGTAGCACTTCTAACAGATAAAAAACAGTGGTCTTCCTTTAGGCTTAGTTTCCATGTGCACAGAAAAAGGTCATCTCAGTGGTGTAAGGGTACATATGGTTGTCCGTATCCTGAAGGAGAAATTCTTTAATAGTTAAGAATGTCTGTATGTCAGATGTTGATATGACTAGTCTGCATTTTGGACTTAATACAGGGGAAGTAAGAGCACAAATAGTGTGAAATTCCTCAGTTGAAAGGTCTTCTGAATTTCTTTGTGTAAAAGGGGAAATTACTGCAGCAGTCTGGCTTTTTAAAATAACTTTTGGATGAACCAATTTCTCTTGCAGACTATGTTTCTCAGTGTCTTGATGAGGTCGATAGGGAACAAAAATACAGTTCTCCTTGGTCTTGGCTTTCAAATCCTTCAGCTGGCTTGGTATGGTTTTGGATCTCAGTCTTGGTAAGCACACGTTTTCATAGGTACATATCTGTTAAGGAACTGAAAATGTTTTTCCAATAAATTCTGCAACTTAGTTCTGTCATCATTTAAATGTTCTGTGGATTGAGTATTCTCATTTGCATTAACACTACCACAGTTTAGTCTATATTTTGCACAGGTAGGAATAATAGAATTTTCCAGGTATGTAGTGTAAGTTGCAGACATCATCAGCCCTTTTAAGAAAGGAGTCTTTGCACCATTTTGGTCCACTGAGTTCTGTCTACTAACATGGTTAAAACCTTTTCTTAAACTCACAAGCAGTATGTTCTCTCCAGTAATTCCCCTAGATCCATTCTAATTGGTTAACTGGACCTGTACGGGACCTCTGCTTTTTTTTTTCCAACATGTCATCCTATTACTATAATTCTATTTGGTCTTGGAAACTGTCTAGAGGTTCTTTTGTTGGAAAAAGTGTCTGTAAGTAAAGATAACTGAAACTGTAAGATGGAACAACTTTCTTTACAAAGTTTGTCCTACTGAGAGCAGTGAATGCTTGTTCTTTAGCAGAGCACTTCCTAGTGAATTATACAAGTTAGAGAACTGCCTCACTGGGCCACCCTGTGAAATTGTTCCTTTGTACAGCCTTTGAAGAGGGAAAGCTTGTGCATCACTTCACTCCCACTACCACCTTCTTCTCCGCTGTAATAGTTTAAAATCAAATGCACTTCTCTTCCAACAAGCTCAGGGTAATTTGTGAGAGGGGATCAGGAAGAGGGCGCTGGTGAGATAATTTCAGGTCTTTAGGTATTTTAATAAGAGTACTTTTGAAAGGATATTAAGCCTTAAATGAGAGTACTCTTGTGGCCCGTTTTGGAGGGGTGGGAGGTAATTATATGGATGGTCTTGTTTTTAATTAAAATTACACATTTAACACAGGATGATGTGGGCAGCAGGAGCTATAGCAGCAATGTCAAGCATTACATTCCCAGCAATCAGTGCTCTGGTTTCACGAAACGCAGAGTCAGATCAACAAGGTGAGTATTGAATGAATTTCTGCATCAGACTGCTTTCTTGGATGACTCTTCTGTCTAGAAAACAGAATACTTCTCTAGGTGTACGCATCAAATACATTGATGCGTAATGAGTCTTTTTGGTAGTAGCTGTGGAAGTTTGCCAATCTGTGTAGAGAAGGAGATACACAAATTTATCAGATTTGCATTACGAAACACATAGTTTCTGTCTGACCAGCTACTTCTCTTCTAGGTTCCTGTAAAAGTAATAGAAAGCAACAAAAACAGATGGAGTAACTTCAGGGTTTTCCCTTTCCCCCCTTTTCCCCCCTTTCCCCCCCATTACTTTCTAAGTAGATAGCGAGGATTAATGTAACAATACCATCTGTTTAATGGAAAGTAAAAACACATCTTACCACATTAAAATAAGGCTATACAAGAAGCTCTGTTCTGTGTGGAAAAGTTGGCCCTATTTGCTAGAATACTTCTGATTTTCAAGGAATATAAAAGGAAGCTTCAGTAAACAGCTGATCTGAGAAGACAGAAAAATTCATTGGTTTTGATGTGAAGGGGAATAAACAATCAGAAATAATTTCTTTTAAAATGAAGTGAGGGAAGGAGTCATCACAAAGTGTAACAGTGATGTATAATAACTTAGTGTTCTAGGAGGCGTAGTTCTAGGAAGCAGATTTCTACTGAGTTTGAAAGTTGCAAAAGACAGTATTTCATGTGGCTATTTTTATCGTTCCCCTTTTTGTTTCCAATAGAGACATTTAAAAGAGTTTTTGAAGACTTATTTTCTATTCTTTCATTTCACATAGAGGAAACTACTGTTAATAGCTCAGGCATACATTATTTTCTAGACTCAAGTTTTGCCACCTAGTGGCATGAAGATTTTTAAGCTTGCATGTCAACGTATGAAGAAAAAACTTGTACAACTTTCTTTTTGGTTTGTTTTCTTTCCTTCTGTTTTAGAAGTTACTGCCTTAAGAAGGAAGGGGATACAGGAACTACTAATACTGCAAAAAAAGTGTTCTGTAACAATCTTAATGTGTAAGATCATAAAACACTTTTACAGTGTTGTTGTGATCACTTAATGAAGTTGAAACAAAAATACACCCGTAGAACTTGGATTAATCAAGCTTTTAAAATAATCTAATGGAAAACTGTAACCAGTCTAGTATTGTGAATTTACTGCAGTAGAGAATTTACTGCCCTTGAACAAGTTACTTGGTACTTAAATCATGGTTTTAGACTGGTGAAGGGAAGAAATATGTTACAGTTTGTGCATATTTTGCCAGTAACTACCCTCAAGACATAGATATATTACTCTAAATTTCACTGCAAAATAAATTGAGCAAATACCACACTTAATCTCTACGTTCATCATTGTAGGCTTTGTCTGAGGGGGGAAGAATTTGTAACACAGAAAATTAGAGTTACACATAAATATAGTCACTCATACCCAAAACTTGCATTGCTTCCAGTAACATGCAAGTACAGTGACAGAACTATGGTCATGCAGAAGATTATTTTAACCCAGCAGAATTGTCTTCAATGGATTTCTTAAGATCTTAATATGTAGAAATGATTGAGATGTGCTATTTTGGAACAGCCATCACAATACACTCAGAGCTGTTTGCTCTGAGCGTTTCATTCTTGGTTAAAGAAGAAAAAAAAATCCTACTGTTATTTTTTTTCTTCATTAGGTGTTGTCCAGGGAATAATAACTGGAATAAGAGGTCTGTGCAATGGCCTGGGACCAGCACTGTATGGCTTCGTTTTCTTTCTCTTTCATGTGGAACTCAATGAATTACCACCAGATCAGACTTCTGGAAAAAAAGCAACGCAAGATCCCAGTGATGAGGTGAGTTAAAAATCTGATGTGAAGTTTGCAGTGTAAAACTCATAAGGGTAAAAATCTGTCATTTTTGGTTGGTTTAAAATCTTGATATCTAATTCTTGATCTACTTAATTCTCATGCATCGGCATTATTGAACTATTAAGATAACTCATAATTTAAATTTGATACTAAATATTTAGATTTACAGTACTAGCAGCTTTGGTTTCAGTATTCTAATGGAGCCAGTTAGTGTTCTTTTAATGTAAATTTACTCAAAACACAAGTGTAATCCTGAATTGCAGTGAAGCATGAAGTTTTGACGATAGGAAGGTAATTTTTAGTAACTCAGCGAATTGTAACAAACTTATCTTTGGACCTCACAACAGTAAGTTAATTATTCACATATACAGTAATTCAGTATGCAGTATGCTTTTTTTTCAATGACAGTAACAATGCTGTTCATCACCTTTCCTGACCTGTATGAGACGGGGAAGGGGAGAAGTCAACCCTAGACAATATTTCTTTGTAACTCCCTTCAGTCTTTTATTGTATTCCTTCCATCTTTGTTTCAGGTCTGCATTTTTGTCTGTTTTGTTCTTTCCTATTTGGCTTCCAAAATACCAAATACATGCTTGCCAGAATTTGTAGAGTCTTACAGACCCTTTTCTTGTTTTTAGCTTTATTGCTCAGACCTCTTTGTCTACAATTTCATTGCTTTTTCAAAATACTAAGAGTGGACTTCCCAGAGATGTGATGATCTCTTAACTTGTCAGTAAGCTGATTAAGAAAGACCATAGATTATAGCTGAATATGTAAATAAATGGTGGCCATTACTGTGGAAGCCACTGTTTCTTGTTCATCCCCCAGTCCATGAATCTTTCTAGGTATTAACTGCAACCAGCGCTTGAACATGTTGTTCACTGCTATACTTATAAGGTGTTCCATAATTTGCTCAAACTGAGTAGAGTTTAAGTAAGGGGGAAAACACACTCTTTTTTCTAGAAAAACAGAACTATAGTAAAATATGGGTAAGCCTTTATACTAATGATTTCAGGTTGTCAAGAGCTTTGTTGTGCTTCCACTAGTTAAAATTTTGCTCTTGAGCTCTGTTTTTTAAAGCACTGAATCACATAAGATTTTCTTGGGGGCAGGGGTTGCGTTGGCTTTTTGGCCTTGTACACACATTTCTGTTATAATTAATGTCAGTATATTCTGTTACTTTAAGAATATCCATGTGATTTATTTTTTTGTTGTTGAAGTAGCCCAGATGTATTACAGTGGAGTAATTGACTGTTCCAGTAATTTATAAATGAATCAGAACTGTTGTGGAATTTTCTAAAGCTTGTGGTAGAAGAAATTCTTTTGCTGAAGCCTAATGTATGAGCTTCCTTATCAAATTATGTTTTTTCTAAACTGTAAGTGTAAATGAAACTCATCATTTGAGACAGCCGTGGTTTCTCGAAAGCCTACTTAATAAGTAAGTAGACTTTTTTTTAGTTAGTACGGCAACGTCAGTAAGTATTTGCATAACTAAGATTGCTTTTTGTTCTAATTTCAGTGGGACAGCTTGTATGTTTAATAATGTATATACTCATAAGCTTTGTTAAATGTCTGTAATTATATCTCTCCCTGTTAACAGTTTCCTAACAGGCACCTAACATGTAAAACTATCTTTCAGGAAAGTAACAATACAATATTTTTCCTACTGATTCCTATGTCCAAGTCTAATACAACAGTGGCAAAGAATTCATAATTTAAATATTATATAGCTTTAAAAATTGATCTAAGTAAAATGAGTGAAGTGGAAACCAGGGAGTGCACCAAGATTAGACAAGGAGATTAGCAAATGTGTTCAAGCCTAGTTTACACACTAGTACTAGTACCTTAAATTTGCAAGGTCAAAATGCAAGCTACCTGTCTCTTGATTTTGTTCAGTATTTTAAAATGGTAACTAGGAGTTGCTTTACAGATACACGTAGTTTGAAAAACGTTTTCATTATTTTATTAACTGCAGTTAACTGACATAATGTGATTTCATCGGTGACAAGCATTGTTAATTTTTTTTGACACTTAAGCTTATATTCTACTCCTGCTTGTCAAAAGCAATGAGTCTATAGGAGCTCAGTTGAGATTGCACTGTTACTGTGCTGAACCGTGATCAAACCGTGTGCTGTTGAGGTGAATTGAAAACAGTTCCTCCTTTGTTTTCACTATTGTAATACTGGGTGCTACTGCAACTGCAGGAAATAGATTTTTAAGTTACCAGAAAAAGGTTACTTATATAGGTATTATTAAAATTATTAATGTGAAGAATAAGTTTGTGTAACTTTTGACACATTTTACTTTGGAAGTTGTCCCATTTATAAACAAACACATATAACTTAACTAGTGAAAGCTGATTATTATAATAATTTAGTATTGCACCTTTCAGATATAAAAGTTCCTGTGTTCACTGATGGACAGTGCTAAAATAAATTGATAGATATAAAGGTTTTTGAAACCTTCATATTCAAACAGTGGTGACAGGAAAGTCTGAGTGCAAATTTAAGGTATATAATGTGTCCAGTAAATGAAGGAGAATACATTCTAGTGGGCATTTGTGTTGGCTTTTTAGACAGCTGGGACTTAATTATTATTTTTTTTTTTTACTTCGTTACTCTAGAGGACATAAGGATGGAGTTTTACTGAATATCACTTCTTTTTTTTTCTCTTGGAAGTGGGAGAGCTGCAATGTTACCACATGTTACACTTGTGATTCTCTTCCAACAAAGAAAAGATCGGATGTACTTATTCAATAAAGATTGTTTGTATGCTCTGCAGACCGTAAACAGTGGAAGTTAAGCATATGTGCCTTAATTCCCATTCAAGTAATTGTTTCAAAAACTAGAGACTCTAAAGAGGAAAGTGGGGTCGCGTCATTAGAATTCTCCACAGTGAGCCTGTACAGCAAACAGTGCAATCATAGGCTGTATTTGGAGAGCAATAATAACACTTGGCAATGCAATGAGCAAGGTCTGCTTTTCAAAACTGTGTACTCCCTTCTGTGAAACTGCAATAGTGGAATATTCAAAAGCTGCTCAGATAAATCAGCTGTCATACTACAAATGAGGATATTAATTTACAGAAGTTCATTACATTCTTTAGGTACTTGTGGTCTTAGCAACACTTGAAGATTTAAGTAACATTGTTAATATAAACCCTGTTAATATGATTATATACTTTAAATTTAGAGACCATCAGTTGAAAAATTAGGCCTCTGCTTGCAACAAGAGTTGAAGCAGAGAGTTGAAGGGAAATGTCCTATTACTGTATGCTTTAATTTCAGCTACTTTTCCACTTCATATTAGAATAACTTCCTGCATTTCATTTGCTAGAAAAAAAAGTACACTGGATTGAGAAGTTTCATCATCTAATTTTTATTTAGTTTTAGTTGACAGAAATACAGAAAGTTATGTAAGATTAAAAAAAAATAAATGCTGGATTACTGACACTTTCTTTTGAAGTTTTGTCATCAAACTTAGCTGGTTTAAAATTAATATTACAACCTTTCTGATTCTTGTTTTTAATTGTGGTTATGAAATTTGGATAAGCTGTATTTTAAATTTTAACATAAAATGCTTAGAAACAAGGGAGAATAACCAAGTTATTATACATGCCAGCAACCTGTCTCTGCAGTGAGAATGTTTTGTACTGTGTAGCCTGCTGTTTTCCTCACTCATGTATTAGTTTTTGGGGACATTTGTTCATCTGACTAACTTGATTCTGAAGTATGTCAGCCACGGAAGGAAGTGGAAAAAGTGAAGTTAAAATATATTGAGCATTTCTACTTCTGGGTCTTGAAACAATATCCTGTTAATCTTCTGTTGGGGATCCAGGCGAGGCGATGTGTCGGGGATCCAGGCGATGTAACCTCAATCTGGCGGCAAGCTGCCCCAGAGTGCTGGGTGCACAGGGAGCGCAGAGCCGGCCGCCCTTCCAGCACTTGATGTTCTTGCTGGTATTGTAGGTTTAGCAGTTATCAACGTCCACCACACAGAGTACGTCCTGCTCTCTCCTCTGGTGCTCAGGCACTGAGGTACCCTGGTGCCCCTAGCCCTGCCTTTTAAGGTCCTTAGTCTTGTTAAGTAGTTAACCTTTATTATTACAAAACAATTAACACCTGAGTGTAATGGTCAGTGGGGCTGCTCTGTCAAGCAACAATCAGTTAGCTCTCTGATCAGCCTCTACATCTTCAGAAGAGTATTGCTGATTTTCTTTGAGCAACATGCCTGTTAAAAAAAATTACAAAGAAGAATGAGTCAACATGTGTTTCATCTGCTAGGCAATCCTATTCTCAATTGATAGTTCTGTGCATGTTTTTGTTTTTTAGATCAGTGTGTAAATCAGATGATTTCTTAGGGATTGTAGATGCAGAAAATTCATGTTGCAGTGTACATATGAACTGATTTTTGTAAACTTTATAGTCACTCTAAATATGTCTCCTGTTATCTTCTGCCTTAATGATATAGTTCTTAATGCAGAAGTCAATGTGTAAAACTTAATCAATTATTTGATATGCTTTTTTTCCCCGTAGAGAGCAGTCATTCCTGGTCCACCCTTCCTGGTTGGAGCATGCATTGTTCTTCTGGCTTTTCTAGTTGCTCTATTTATTCCTGAGCACAGCAAAGCCAGCAGTACTAGAAAACACAGCAACAGCATCAGCAGTACCCTGAGTAACAAACTAGACCAAAGCAGTGAAGAGGACATTGAACCATTGCTGCAAGATAGCAGTGTGTGAAGGCTAACTTCTGAGGAGACTGGAATAAAGTCAGGCACTAAATAGAGGCTCTGGAAGCTTGGTGGGATGTGCATATTATCTGGCCTCTGAAAGGAATGCAGCTGTGTACAAGGGAAGTTTGCATGCTGTATGATACTTGAGATTGATACCATACTTGCCATTCCATGACAGGTCACAACTAGGTGTGATTGTACCCAGTATTGTACTGCAAATGCTATGTCAAATCCTGGTATTGGGTAAAAACCCAAATAGAAAGACATAATGGAGTTTTTTAAAAAGTTTGAATATTCATTTCCCAAAGTTGCATGTAAAATAATCGTGTTTGAGACAGAACAGTTTCTGCCACCACTGTTAAAGGTTGTTTTTTTCGTTTGTTATGCCTTTTGTCTGCATCTATGTCACATGTAGTCCTCATGACATGAGAGGGACTGATACAGTTCTGATATCTGTAATAGCGATGATCAATGAAAGTAATTAAATGTCCTGAAGACACCTTCTCAAATATTACTTAGTACCGGGAAGTCCAGTGGTTACCAATGGTACTGATAACTTCTGAGGGTGTGTGATTACACATGACAATCATTACTCATAAATGAAGGACATACTGAATCTTAAACCCACATTCCAGAACAGTCAGTTTTGAGTAGTTAAAGCAAATCCAGATGGTAACTGAGAGCACTGGTCACGCTAATGTTTTGATGGTGAAAAAAAAGAATATTAATTATAAAATGAGCAGTGTTAGAAATGTGGACACTCCTGACTTCTAAGACAGGAAAAGCAGTGGGTGCCAGAGTATTTTACATCACGAAATATGTATATTTGTTGCATTTTGTCATTTTATCTGCCATATGAAATAATCTTCCCTATTAGTTCTTTTCACTCCTGCCTTAACTGCTACTTACGGTTCAGTTATTAATCAGAAAATCATAGAATCATCGAGGTTGGAAGAGCCCTTCAAGATCATCCAGTCCAACTGTCTACCTAATAGTTAACCTTCACATTTCTGTCCTATCTGCTGAATTTTGTGGATTTATTCCTATCAAACTTTCTGTTTAAAGGAGTTATGGAGGGCTACGAATGTGCTAATTTTTAGAGGCATTTTATGAAAAATACACAGATTTATATGTATTTTGCTGCAATGTAAATGGACCATTAAACCCAACTTTAATGAAGTACTCCTATGAATGTTTTATATGTATGCAATATATGTGGATATTTGTAAGGAGTTTTAATTTTTCCAGATGAGATCTGTGTAAATCATGTATTTATAAATGTTATCAGGACACTGACAGATATACAGTTTTTTAAAGGGTTGTGTATTGACTGAACAAATTTTAAAAATATATATTTTGAAACTTGTTCTGCATTGAGCAGACATAACAGAACTTTTGTACTATGCAGTTTGTTTTTTAAGTTAATAAGCTTCCTAATGCATAATAAATCTATATCTTAAACTTTCTATGTTTCATGTGTAAATGTGCGTTCTTCCAAGATCACTACTGTGCCTTCTCTGCTTCAGAATAGAAGTGGTTTAATTCCTACTGCACTGTTGTGTTGTGTCTGTCATCAAGCATGGTGAAATGCATGCTTTGCACAGAAATCCGTTTGGTGTCTGACATGGTATCCACTGGGGTAGAGAGGTGGAAGAAGTGGAAGGGAAACTTTAAAAAAAAATTAAAAAGGCATTGCTAATCTGAACAGTAATACAGAATTAAGATGATTTTCCTGATGAAGCTGAGGTGTTTCTTTTACTTTTAATTACTTGGAATTCAAGTCTGGGCTTTTATGATGGATATTTTATTTTTGCTGCAGTCCAGACTGCAGTCAAGTAGTTTTTGCATGATCCCAGTGTATAATAACTTAAACTTGATATAAAACTTAAGAGATCATACAGTGTATTAGTGTTTAAACTAACAGATGTCAAATTTATTGCTGCTAACATTGTTCCAGGAATAGATGAAATTTGAATTTTTAAAGTAGAATCTTGGAATCACAGGATAGTTGAGTTTGGACGGACCATTGAAGATCATGGGACAGAGATATCTTTCATTAGATCAGGTTGCTCAGAGCCATGTGCAACTTGAAGTTAAACACTTACAGAAATGGGATATTCACTACCTTTATTTTAAAAAATGTGTTCCTTATGTCTAATATAAACTTACCCTTTTGAGTTGAAATCTGTTGGCCTTTGTCATGTCACTACAGGCCCTGATAAAACATCTGTCTGTCTTAGAAGCCCCCTGTAGCCTTCTCTTCTTCAGGCTGAACAACCACAATTCTCTCACCCTTTCTTGGGAGGTGTTCCAACCCTCTGATTGCTTTCCTAGCCTTCCTCTGGAGTCTCTCTAACAGGTCCATGTCTCTCTCGTGCTGGGGAACTCAAAGCTAGATGCAAAAGAAAATATTTTGAGCAATGTATTTCTAAATACTGCTGTGTATAATATGTGTGTGTATATACAAATTATGTACTGCTGTGCTAATAAATTACAGTACCAAAATGAGAAAAGGTGAGATAGAGATTAAGTAGAAAATTTAAAAATAGTTTTGTTAATGGTATAAAATACTATTTTGCTCTCACTAGAAAATAATTCCATAAGTAATGCTGTGGAATATGCCTCTTTATTTTTGAAAACCTTTGTTTAACACGGGTACAGAAATTCAAAGATCTGGTTCTAAGATAATTTATTTTCATACTTGTCTTTAATGGCCGTCATTGCTGAAAAACATACCTCATACATATATCCAAATGGAAAAAGTGCATTGCTGCCTGTGCTTACTAAATTGTGATGCTCATTTTCCGAAGCTATCCACCAATTATGTAAAGATGTTTGTTAAAATTCAGCTAGTAAGTTTCTGTCTTTCCCAATGTCAGTCAGTTGTTCTTGCAAACTAACTGGAAGGTCCCGAATTTTTGTATTTTTTAACAAATATATTGAAAATCCAATAGAACTCTGCATTTGGAAGATTTTTAAACAGGTTAGAAAATTGTTTCCAAGTAAAGTGTACAGTACAAGACTTTTTATAGGTGGCACATGCACTGCTTTTCACAACAAAATCACATTATGATGGAAACATTTCCAAACTTCTATTTTCAGAATGCTCTCTCCATACAATGAGTTTCTTTTAAAAAGCATTGTTAAAACATCACCTTTACCTTGAAGAGACAGATTAAATATTTTTATTTTTCTAAAATATTAGCCTGGGTAGCATAGTACTGACAAGCCCTTTTCATCACAGAAAAGTTTAGCATATTTGGAACACTTGCGCGTCTTTGTGTGAAAGAAAAGTGAGTGCTCGTCTTTAACTGACAATTCTTTTAAGCACTTGCCACAAACCAGTGAATCTCTGTGGTACAAAAGAATTTCATGGTCACTCCCCATCTTTTTTTCCAAAGTATTGTAAAAATTCTAGTGTTGAAAGGTCTTGGTTTTATAAAACTAACCATACTGATGACATCTTGTAGTGCTTTGTGTGCTGTTGCATGAGTTTGCTCATGAGTAATCCAGTGAATGAATTTCACTGTCACAGTAATCTTATTCCAGGATCCCTTTTTTGTTTTGTTCCTGTCAAAGCTGCAGCACCATCATCAGTGGTTACACTTGCGCAGGTTTCCCATAAAACATTGTTTTTATTAAAGAAAACATTTATTGTTGAGAATGTATCTTCTTCAGTATACCTTTCCTTTTGTGACTCACAATAAAGTTGTTCTTCATGTATTTCATCATTTAAAAAATCTAGCAAATACCATAGGTTGAGACACGCTAGGAACACCTGTACTTTGATCCAATTGTATAGGAAACCTCCCACACCCCATAACTTGTTCTAATACTTGTTTCTTCAAATCTTCAGCAATGTTTTCTATGAAATTTTGTAAAGTACTGGATTGATTATCACTTGACTTTGAGCACAGCTGATAAAATTTGCAAAGATTTGTTTTCATGTCCCGGATGGTTAGTTTTTAAATGCCCTGCTAATCCTGATGGCTTTGTACTATTTTTACCTAACACCTAAAGGGTAAATAGACACTTAAACTGAGGCTCATTGTTAGCAATAGTGGATGTAAATTTGTATTTCAAATAGTAAACTTAACAATTTTGAAATTTTTTAGCCAACTTTTTCAAATCAGTCATTGATACTACCATTCAACGTGGTTGATGAAGGGCTTGTGCTAGGATCAGAAGATCAGAAGTGTCAGCTCTGCAAGTTTGTGCTCTTAGTATTATTTTCATTTTGCAGGTTTTTTCCACAAATCTTTAAGCCACTTGCTTATTTTGTGATGGTTACTTTAGTTAAAACTATATAATATAATTCATAGATCCACTTAACTGGGCACATGTAAACTGCAATATGTCGCAATACAGTGAAAGTGAACAAATAATTGAGTGTGCCCCTGTCAGCCCCTCACTGCATTGTGAAGCACCCACTCTTCCCCAAGGATATCTCATGTACTGTCTACATGATATATGACCGTCTGACATGCAAACCAAATGAGGGTGCCAGTGTCAAGACATATTAAATAGTAAAGCTTGATATCTTTCTTACTTTTCTAGATAAAAAAAATAAACAGAAGTTCTGATATTTTCTTCCCGCACCCCAGTGGATTGCCTTGCACACCCCTATGATGGTTGAGAGACCACTGCTCCAGAACGTGTTTTATTGTAGTGTAAGAACATGCAATAGCAGTAAGACAGTGCCTCACTTCCTTGGGGAGGTAATGGGCATGCTTCCTTAGGGCACCTGTTGGTCTTCATTTATGTCCAGCTATTGAACAAAGTTCTAGTTGTTCTGGTGCAATGTATCTTTTTTTCAGGAGAATTCAAATGTAGTCTTGCCCCCGAAAAAAAACAGGGTATAGGAGGAGGGAAGGGAAGACTCTTTCCAGGATAGACCTGGAAAACTAGGCTTAGAATACTTGTTTCCTTTTCCTCTTCCTTTGTGCAGAGATTTTGTGCTGCTGTGTACTTGCATTTGTCACAAAAATGTGATGTTACTGTACTTTAATTATAACATACTGGAAGATTATGATAAAACTTTGATCTTTGATCTTTATTTAAACAAGTATGTTAACCAACCTGTTTTATATACTGGCATCAGAGTATCTTTTAACAAGAAGAGAAACATGCTTTAGTCTTCTGTTTATTTGCATGCTGTCTCATTTGTTTCAGAACAATGAAAGAAGCTTGATGGTGAGAGGATTGATCTAAGAGTAAAGGTA
Source organism: Aegotheles bennettii (assembly GCA_013398125.1). Classification (NCBI taxonomy): domain Eukaryota; kingdom Metazoa; phylum Chordata; class Aves; order Caprimulgiformes; family Aegothelidae; genus Aegotheles; species Aegotheles bennettii. Next base: position 33,624 of record VZRW01003070.1, on the reverse strand, counting down.
AAATCTTGAATCCTGTGTGTTTAAAGAACTGTATTAAAGCAGTTTTTATTTTCTAGACAATCTCTCTTGAGTAAGTGTTGCAGAAAACAAGGTACTATTTGTCTTCTCTCATTGCCTCAAAAGAGGGACAGTCCTGTTCTCTAAAAGAACACTTTGCAAAAAGAGGATGGAAGATGTTGGGTAAGATTCAAGATACACTCCCAGGCCTCACACTGCTACTCCCTGCCCGTGGCAGCCCATCTATTTTGTGTTGTGTTATGTATTACATATACAGCATCAGTGCCTTAAACCAAGAGTGTTAAATTCCTTTCTTCATTTGAAAGCAGTTGCTGGATGATTTGCTGGATCCCTGAGAAGTATAGAGCTGAGTAATGTAAATGCAATCTACTGAATGACATGGTAATAATTTTGAAATCAGAATATTTCTTATAACCCTTGGTTTTGTTGGCAGGAAGCAGTGTTTGTGTCTGATTGCATGTCCAAATGAGAATTTAGGTTTATGGATTTTAGAATGTTGCTTGTGTCTGAAGTGTCCCTTAATTGCTGCCTTGTGTATTTCTCAGTGCTGATGTATTGATATAATTTTGTAAGAAAAAGACTGTAAAGGAAACTGTGCTGCTAGCACGCTCTGCTCCATATGAATGAATAAAAAATTGTCTCAGAACGACCTTTTTTAGTCATGATGCAACAAAAACTGACAGTGAACAACAGGCAAACAACATCAAGCCATGCCAAATGACTTTTTCTATGAATGTGGAATGTTGATGTTCTTGATAACTTTGCTGTGATTTTATTGTTTTCTCCAGAAAATCTGTCTTACAGGCACATTTTGTCTTACAGGCACATTTTGCCTTACAGGCAACTACTTTTCTTTCCCTTCTCCCAGATTTCATAAAGAGTATTTTAAAGCAAATTTTTAAGCTTTGTGGCAAAATCCTGCAGTCTTTCCTTCTCTTTTGTATCTGCTCTATCATATGCAGATACTACTTTTCATAACTTGATGTCTTTTCTCAGAGGAGTGATTCAAACATCTCTGTGAAAAATAGTGAAGGAAAAAAAACCTAGACAGTCTTCCAGTAACAGACTTAAGTATTAAGTGCTGAAGAAAAAAACCATACAGGTCCAAGTTTCCTTCCACGTTGCTTAAAGCTCCAAAGCAGTTTTTTCAAGCTGACTTATTTCTTTGTTACTGCATGATATATTTTGTAATTATTTGCTTCATCTGTAACTAGCTTGTAAGTAGCTTCAGTGTGAAACATCTGTGGGTTTGCCCAGCTAGCCCTCTAGCCCGTAGCCTTCATGCTCATGTTTTGAGAGCATTGAGAGTTTTAATTCAATGCAATTAGTGATGCCAGCAAATTTTAAACATCCATGTAAGTGCTAGTAGAATATTTTAAATACAGTATTTAGAGAGGTGTACAAAGTGTACATTTTATGCTTTTGTTAACACTGAGAGATAAGTAAAACTGAAAAGGGAGTGAGGAATGTAAGTATTCACGACACTATGCTACCTAAAGCCAATTGCATTCTTTAGGTCCTTGTCAGGCCCACATTTTGACCTCTGAAAGAAGTTGCAGGCCTCTTTGCAGTCCTTAGGAAAAAGCTGTTTGCAGTTGCTAATTTGCAGTCTTAACTGAGTGGTTAAGGATTTAATGTGCTTGTACAGTGGGTTTCCTTTTTTCTTCAAGAAGCAAGCTTTTCTTGCCAATGACTTTCATTTTTCAAATGTGAAGGCATGTTGGAGCAAATACCTTGGGAAATACGGAGCACCGAAAACTTTTAATGATTATGGCACAGGTAATCCTAAATAAATCTGGATTTTTTTATTTTTAATACAAATCACATGAAAACAAAGAGATGTGACAAGATCAAGAAAAGGTTTCAATTTTTAGTGTTCTGCAATAATTCTGAAACTATTTATCTGTATATGAAATGCATCAGCAGCACCACAGCTGCCCTTCTTGAAAGTGAAAGAGAAGAAAAATGTGATAAAGGTCAGACTGTCAGGCAGCATATTATGAGCAAAACACTTTTCTAGGGTAGAGCCTCACCAAGAGTGGACTTGTGCCACCTTGACATTACAGCATCTGTCAAAAGGAAAAACAACTCATGACTCTAGACAATAACTGAAGGTAGTAAAAACAATCCATTTGCCCTATTTCTCCCATCTCTGTGGGGGTGGGGGTTGGAGGGAAATGTCAAGCTACCATGTAACAATAATATTAAAAAATTCTGCACAGATGCCTCAAGCAGCTGGTTGAGGTCTTGGTCTTTCATTTCATTAGGAAATACACAAAGATAAAGGCTTAACTCTTCAGTTTATGGAAGGAGCCCAGGGCAAATATCTTTGAATTTATTTCCTTTTATTCAGAGCTAAATGTAGTTATATTTGGAAAAGAGGCTATAAAAATTAAACAGGAAAGGTTCCATGTGTGCCTTTTGAGATAATGTTTTTTTTAATTTTATTTTTAAATAGCATATTTATTTTTCCTTAATTACAGAGACTCCAAACTCAACCTGAGATTTTCAACTTACTGAAGAGAGAGCGGTAAAGAAAGCAGCTAGACTTTCATAATCAACTGAATTTTCAAACCCGCTAAAAATGTCATGAAGTGAGCCAGTAGGATACACTTCCTTAATTCCAGTGCTGTGAAAAATTTTTTTATGTATTTGTTCATGTGCCAGTATTTTTTTCTCCTGAGATGACAATTCTTGCCTGCTATGGTTTGGCAGGAACAGGCTAATTTTACAGTATGAATACGAGAACCTAGATAGAGGGTGTTTAGGACCCTGAGGGATCTGAAGGGGGTAGAACAGAGGAGGGTCAGTATTCCCTCCCATTTCTTGCCATACCCTATAAAAGCCAGGAGGACAGGAAGTCTGCCCTTTCCTGCTCCCTTCTTGCTTGCTGCTTTGCTGTGCTTGGAGGTCTTGGAGAGAGGCTTCAGCTCTTTGTTATTAGCTCGCCACATGCTCTGCAGGATCCGAATCCACTGGGTGCTGGGAAGAACCTGGGACCCTTCTGCAGGGTTGGCTCTGCTGTGAGGGACTTTCAAGACGCTTAAATCAGCAATGATTGAAATCAGATTTTGTATATATTTGTATATTATTTTCATTATCCCATGTGTTACTCTCCCTTCCCTATTCTATTAAACCTGTTACAGTTCTACCTTCCAACCTTTAAGTCTCTCTTCTTTACTCCCCTTTTATCTTCCCCCAGGAGGGTGGAGTGGAGTAAAAGAGCGATGCTGTTCTCTGCGTTTTGGTTTGCCCTGACCACTAAACCTCTAGACTCAAGGTTGCCTCCTGGGATTTTGGAGTCAGCAACATAAATGCTTGGAGTCCAATTATAATCTGATTAAAAAAGAAATATTGGCTGCTTATGAAGGAGTTTGAGCTGCTTCAGAGCTGCTAAGGCCCAGCTCCTTCTGGCACCCGAACTGCCAATCCTGGGCTGAATGTTTAAAGGGAAGGTTGTCTCTACACAACATGCCACCAATGCCACTTGGAATAGGTGAACTGCCCTCATAACCCAGGGAGCTTGAATAGGGATCTGTGATTGCTTGGGCATTGTGGAGGTGATGACTAACTGTCCAGAGGGTAAAGGTTTCAGAATGCCACCAGATGAGGTAGTGACCTGTGCTGAGGAAGCCCCTGCGTTAATGAACTATCAGATTGTGACAAGCAGTTTGCTCTTTTCATTGATGGATCCTACTTACTGTCTTGTGGGAAATCAATAGAGGTGGAAAGCTGCTGTATGGAGCCCCACTCCTTATTTGTTCCTTATCCCATGTGCTACTATCCATTCCCTGTTTGATTAAATCTGTTCTAGTTTTAACTTCCAACCTTTAAGTCTCTCTTCCCTATTCCCCTTTTATCTTTCCCTGTGAGGGTGGAGAGGAGTAACAGAGAACGATCCTATTCTTTGAGTTTTGGTTAACCCAGACCACTAAATGGAGACATTACCCTATTTCTGACTATTGGACTTTTGAGAAGGTTTCTAGTAGATAGGTACATGATGATGTTTAGCAGCAAATATCTATGCTGAAATCAGAGTGTTCAGGTGCTTCTTGTCAGAGAAAAGCTAGTTTAATGCTTTCTTGTGTTCTTTTTGTCCTGCATAATGAAGATCTAAAAGTCTAAGGAAAGGGTCACACAGCAGGTGCTATTTAGAGCATTCATTGTATGTGCTGGTCACTTAAGCTTTCAGTGCACCATTTCTTTACTAGCCAAGGTTCAGATGATTAGTCCCATTGACTGGATTAATCCCAGCAGGGACTGAAAGTGCCTGACACAGCTAGTTTGAGCTGTCTAGAAAGCCTAGTGTTAGCAGTAAAAATATCAGGAAATCTTGACTTTTTTGTCACAGTGTTAGCCTTCACATCATGGTGATGTGAAGTACTCTCAGAAGTAATTTAAGATGTAGGTGTCTTTGTAAAAAGATTGTACGGCTTTATTCCTAAGCAGAAGTAGTCATAGGAGAAAATCTTAGCTGAGGAAGTGGTACAACCGTCCTCAAAACTCAGCATGTTTTTAAGTTAGAATGTGCCTTACAGCACTGACCTTTAAATACTCAGAAAAAGCATCACACATACTTTTTGGATGTTAGTCTAAGACTTGCTTGTCAGCTATTTTAGAAAATACAGTGCCACCATTATGGCAAAAAGCTATTGAACTATCTAAAAAAAGTTATTATCTGACATCACCCTTCAACTCAAAGGACCACAAAGAGCTCTATCAACTGAATGCAAATACTGTTTCTAATGCTATGTAAGACAGCCTCCAGTAAAGGACGGACTGAGGGAGTGAAGAGTTCTTGTTGTATTGATCACTTTGAAAGTGCCAGTTGTGAAATCTGAGATCAGTTCTATTAATGCATTCTGTGAATGGATTAAAAATCCTCACCTATTTATACACAATGAAGTATAATGTTTGTTGTTCACATCTCGCAAAAGTTTTAGTAAACTTGAGTAGTTGTCTTCTGTCTTTTTGCATACAGTTTAGTTCGGATTTTACTAAATTGAAAAAAAAGTAAAATCTTTCAAAAATAATTAACTGCTGCAGAGTAGAATTGTATTTGACAAAGTAGCTTATGGAAAGTAGAATACATATCTGGTTTATAATTGAACATGGGAAATAGCAGAATACCTTTGGCAAGAGTCAGCTGTTGTGTTAAATGAACTTGTGACCAAAAGAAATCGGACACAGGAGAAATGAAAACTGGAAGCTGAGATCACTGAGCCTTTGACATTTGAAAGTTTTTGTGCTTGCTGTAGAGAGTAAAGGCTGTAAAAGGATTTATAAAACAGTGTAAAAATTGGCCAGTGTTGGTACAGCACAGTGTGATCCAAGAGGTGATGAATGTGCTAGCCTTTGTAGAGTTGTGGATAGCACTGGATCTGGAATTGTGTGCGTGTCATTCTGAAACCGCTTCTCCACAAGCTGCTTGAAGAGGCACAATTTACTTAACTACCAAGTTAGTTAGAAAAGCGTTGCCAACATAGCAAGCACACAAAAACATAAACTTCCTGTAACTGAAGGAGAGGGAGGAAAACATGAGGCATAGAGCTGGATAAGCCTGGGGAAGAATGGCTGGAAAGCAGCCTGGTGGAAAAGAACCTGGGGGTGTTGGTTGACAGCCGGCTGAACACGAGCCAGCAGTGTACCCAACGGCATCCTGGCCTGTATCAGAAACGGTGTGACCAGCAGGAGTAGGGAGGTGATCGTGCCCCTATACTCGGCACTCGTGAGACCACACCTTGAGTACTGCGTCCAGTTCTGGGCACCGCAGGATGGGAAGGACATTGAGGTGCTGGAGCGAGAGGGTGGTTAGGCACTTTACTGAGAGGGTGGTTAGGCACTGNCCATGGCCTAATGGTCTAATGGTTAGGAATATGTTAGGATAAAGGTTGGACTTGATGACCCTGGAGGTCTCTTTCAACCATAATGATTCTATGATTCTATGATCACAGCAAGACTGAGGCCACCATGTCTGACCCAAGAGGGAAATGGGTACTGCAGAGAATCCTTGGGCTGGAGGAGAATGTATGTGGGGCACTGATGCAGGTGCATGAAAATGCTACTTCAGAGCAGGCATTTTTCAGCAGCTGGATGCTTTTGCAAATATTTAAGGAGGATCTAAGAACTTGAATGAGACAAGCTCCATGGTGCATTGTGATGATTAGCAAAAACGAAGTCATTCCTGGGCACTTGCAGGGATGACAATGGCCCATCTAAAATTATTAACTTCACTGCTTGACAGCAAGTGTGCTTGTGCCCTGGGAGGCTTACAGTTGCGCTTCACAGTACATGACACTGCTGAGGCTATTTAAATAATCTGCTAATGAACAATGTTTTTGTGTTTTTGAAGTCCTACATTCTGTTAGTGGTGACTAACAATGTTACAAGATCTTACTTTGTGTTGTTTATTCAATATCTTTGGTTATATCTATATGAAGAGATAATTTGGCACAATAGAAAGGGATCAATAGTTGAAGGACCTGGACTTGTGTTTTGCTTACAGTGATGGCTCAAGGGGTTTACTCTGAATTACATCTAGCTTGATCCCCCGGGCCAGCAGTCTCCATCAGACAAACATAGTTTGGAGATAGATAAAAGCAAAAGGTTTAAGGGCTAACTGGACAATCTTGTGACAGAGATACCTGGTACAAACCCCAAGGAATCTGTTCATTGTACAGGAAAACGACTCTGAGAAAAGAGACTATTAAGTAGAGACAATTAGGGGAAGTGTTTCAAAACTGCTCTGAACCAAGTCACTAATGCAGATGCAGCCTGAAGGGAACAAACTTTCCTTAACCTGCTTTAATTGCTATCACAGGGTAAAAGGTGAAATCTTGTCTCCTCTCCTCTTTTTAAAGACCTCTTCTAAATCAGGGCTTCCATCACCTATAGAGGATAATTTTAAAGGATTCTGAGTTTAGGACAGATATTCTGTCCTCAGTAGTAACTCTGTGCTTTATTGACAGATCTGTTCCTCTAGGGATACTCCTCATATGAATTTTATTAAGAGTGTAATTTTCCAGACAACTGTGGACTTGGCCCTCAGACTCAGTATCGCAATTTGCACCTTGTACTTATCCCAGCTATCAAAATAATTTGCAAAGATGCCTGCTATGCTTGTATTTATCCATGCTGAGTAGTCCTGCTGAAGTCAGAATAAAATTGAGTATGTAAATCTTTGCAGAATGATGTCCTGAGGCTGGAAGGACCTGAAACAGATTGGTTTTTTAGGATATGTTTGCCCCGTCCTTTATGGGGAAAGCCAAGTTGATTGTGCTAGTGCTCCCTGCCAATATGAACTTGGTGTGTTCCCACTGTGAGTCAGACAGGCCCCATAACCACAGATAGCTCAGAAATAAAGCCCATGCAATGAAATTGGCTGCAAGGTGAGATGAGTTAACACAGATTCAATATCTTCATCAACGACCTGAATGAGGGTACAGAATGTATCCTCAGCAAGTTTGCTGATGACACTAAACTGGGAGGAGTAGCTGACACACCAGAGGGTTGTGCTGCCATTCACATGGTGCATAGACATGCCCTTTAGCATGCTAAGACAGTAGTAATCCCAACAATGCCTTAATAGGAACTGTTTGATGATAACTACTTATAGCATCATAGGCTTGCATTTAAAATTTTGTGTTAGGTGTAATTTATTATATAATTTCCTACAAATTAAATTTTTCCTATGTTAATCTGTAGGAAATGTCTGCTTTCAAAATGTATATTCTGCTCTACAACCTTTACATCCTGACAGGCAAATGCTGACTGACTTAATTTTTACAAAGGTAGCATAGCCAGTGAAGATACCTATAGAAACAGTTAAGCGTATATGTTTTTGCAGGACATGACATTTACCTTAGGATCTATTCTTTCCATTCCTTTACTCTCTGTTACCACGTATTTTTCATTACTTGATGTTCATGTTCCTTTATAGCCTACTTCACGAAACATCTTGTTTGAAGCTAGACCTTAAAAGAATTCAGAAAGATGCATCATTAATATTGTAAGTGTAATTATTATAAATGCATGGCTTATTATAAATGCACACACCTACGTTTTCCTTGTCCCTCTAGTATCCATTTCATGTTTGTTATGCTGATGTCTCTGCCTTTGTGAGAGTTGACTTTTAATTTATCAGCAACAATCATAATGAAAAAATGATATTATTATCCAGGTGTCAGAATATATAGCTCAGAGATGGCATAGACAGTAACATTTTAAAACATTAATTGAGCTACAATATGGTTTCTTGAACTGTAGGAATCAGTGCTGTTATGGTCTTAAAAATATCCATGTGCTTTTGAATTGGAAAACTAAACATAAATGCAGGACTAACATATTCATGAACTAAATACTACCTTCACATAGATTTTTAGGTTCTGATAGCTAAGCTACTGAAATATGTTTGTGATTTATTTGTCATCCTCTTAACTTGGAACTATAAAAGGTTTTATTACATTTCAAAAATATTAAAACCGTGCTAGAATTGAGTTATTGTGCTCTGAAGTCAAGTGACCACTAGCTGGCAATGTTCTACAGCTCTTTCTGTTGCAGATTCATTGCATAATATATCATGGTTTGACTCAAGACCTTTAATTTTAAAAATAGAAAAAGAAATTGGATTTCAGTGGGACTGGGCACTTCTGAATATTTCACTGCTAAGGCTCCAGTGTAGTTTAGCAAGAAAATAGGAAGGACAGTGGACAGAAATAGTTTCTGAAGTAATAACCTTTGCTTATAGGATTTCTTTTGTTTCTCCAGTTCTGTGTGTTTTGTTTTAACTTTGATTTTAAATGCCTTTTACTTACTTCAAACAATCCAGTGTGTTGAAAATGAAGCTTTTATAGTAATTTCATCTGCCAATAGTCTGGACTGTACTTGCAACTCTTTGAAACTCCACTGTAGGTGTCCTTCATAGCACTTCAAGTATCTTTCCTTCACCTTCAAATGTCTTCAAACTGTAAACCTTTCTGCCTATCCACTATTGTTTGTTTCCTATGGCACTATTTCTTGTCTCCTTCAACATGTAATGAAGATGTTGACAAACAATGGGAGCTACTCCAAAGTTCAGAGCAATGAGGATGGGTACCAATGGCATCACAAGCTGCCATTTCTATCCTCCTTCACAAGATACTTGATCTGCCATTATTCCCTGCACTCTTTTATTGCTACCTCGTCTCTTACTTGCAAATGGATGAAGTCTCATGCTTATATGAAACTCACTGGTCACAGTTTATTATTTCTTAGTATGAAGAAGAATGTAAGAGAATGAAATGATAAGACAAATGAGAGAAAAAAATTGATTGCTGTATTTTGTGCTGTAAAGTCTTATGTTTTATCCTGGAAAAGACTGGTGTGGGAAACAAAAATGAAGGATAAATACTGCTCTTAATTCTAAAGGGATTATAGAAAATATATCATACTCATGACTGAAAATGTTTTATCTACAGTTATTACATGAAATGTTTTGAGATTCTTATATCTGTAAGATTTTGGGAAACAGGTTGATTCTCATTTGTTCTCTTAGCAAACAGGCTTTTGTACACTCTGTTCACTTTTCTTTGTCAATGTTTTTGTTTGGTCCCTTCAGAAATAAGCAGAAGAATAAGGCCCTGGTGGAGTGAAAACCATTACAAGGAAAAGCAGAAAATGTGACTTTAAATCATTTAAAACAGAGGCATTTAGGAGGCAGATGTAGTGAGGGGGAGTATCTTGAAATCAGCTTCATCATGGAATAGGTTTAGCATTGAAAGCCAGTTGTGATCTTTGCTGGTCCAGGGTGGCTGGTATATGCGGTGGGAAATCTGAGCTGCAGTAGCTGAAGTCAGATACTAAAGGGCTCCACAACACATGAAGAATCCCCTGCTTCAAGAAAATTGCTATCTCTGGAGCGAATGGATATGTGAACAGTGCAACTGTACCTTAGATGTAGCATGCTTTTATCTAAAAATACAAAGTGGCTTCCAGCCAGTTGTTTGCCTAGTGAAATTTGGCTATGATTGGGGTGCTAACAAAAAGGTGGAGTTTTTGGTATGTAATTACCTACTTCTATAACTCTTAGGTGTTCGCGTTACTGGTATCTGCCAGCTAGTCTTTGATACAAAAGCTCTTTTGATCATGTTCCCTGCTTTGCTGTTCTTTTATCTGAACCATGCGTTCTGTCTTGGGAGAAATTGTTCACTTTAGAAAGGTTAATGAACTGTTTACTGCAGGAAACTGTTTAGTCACTAGATGTCTTTCTGTACTGAATAAATTTTCAGATGGTGCTCACTGGTAAACAAAGGGAGCAAGCTGAAGCTAAAGTCATGTGCAAACTATCCTTGTTTTCCTTCAGAAGCAGTCATTAAGGAAGAATGGTTTCAGTGCACCAATAGAAGTGCTCACTTACTAATGAAATGTAATTCTATTTATAATATTTAAACTGGACTTAATTTATAGTAATTACAAAGATTATTCTTAAGGGAAGAATCCTCTCCATTTCTCAGATTTATCTTAGATTTTTTTTCTGGGTGTGTCTAAGAAGATAATGATCTCAAACTGTAACAACAGTTAAAGTTGAGATGCATCCTTCAGATTTTTTGAAGTTAAAAAATGCCTGTCCTCATGGAAGAGGTCACAAACAGGTAAAGCTTACACAACATCTTGGTAAATTACACCCTTAAAGTGATGCACTAGGCAAAAATTGGTATTACAGGGTAGAGGACTTTTATACCATTATAAAATGGCAGATCTATTACTCCTTTGTTGCCTATATTCTAACACATGCCTTCTAACTGGCTTCTCTTCAAATCATTGCAGTTGCAAAGAAAATAAATAACTGTAGATTAGTATGTTGCATTTCTATTTTGACTCTTCTGCCATCTGGAAGTCATGAAAAAAATAAGAGTTTATGACCTTTAGAAGAAGGGGCAAGCAAGTAAGGATGATTACAATGATGCTGTGAGGTTATGCAGAGAGAAAACTAGAAGAGTCAAAGCCCAACTAGAAATTCATCTGGCTACTGCTATAAAAGACAATAAAGAATATTTCTGTAAGTACAACAGAAACAAAAAGAGGGCTAAGAAGAATCTCCATCCTTTATTTGATGTGGGGGAAACGGTGGCAAAGGATGAGGGAAAGACTGAGGTACTTTAATGCCTTCTTTGCCTCAGTCTTCAGTAGTAAGACTAGTTGATCTCAGAGACCCAGCCCCCTCAGCTAGAAGACGGGGACAAATAACAGAATGGAGCCCCCATAATGCAAGAGGAAACTGTAAGCAACCTGCTGCACCATGTAGACACACACAAGTCTATGGGACCAGGTAGGATCCAACCAAACGTACTGAGGGAGCTGGCAGAAGTGCCCACCAAGCCACTTTCCATCATCTATCAGCAGCCCTGGCTAATCAGGGTGATGCCAGTTGACTGGAGGTTAGCAAACATGATGCCCATCTACAAGAAGAGCTATAAGGAGAACCTGGGGAACTACAGGCCTGTCAGCCTGACCTTGGTTCTGGGGAAGGTTATGGAGTAGATCATCTTGAATGCTATCATATGGCACATGCAGGACGCCAAAGCAATCAGGCTAAATCAGCATGGGTTTATGAAAGGCAGGTCCTGCTTAAGTAACCTGATCTCCTTCTATGACAAGGTCACTCAGTGGATGAGGAAAAAGCTGTGGATGTTGTCTACTTAGACTTTAATAAAGCCTTTGACACCATTACCTACAGGATTCTCATGGAGAAACTGGCTGCTCA
>VZRW01003070.1:2679-14392 GCA_013398125.1 Aegotheles bennettii | reverse complement strand
AAATGTGAAATTCATCTTGAAATGAAATAGTAAATGGCTTTGTACATATTGATTCATTTTGGGTTTTTTTATAACTATGAATATAAATTCTCTGTGTATTGCAAAAGTAGTAGTTGTTTTGCTTTTGATCTTGTCTCTGGCATTTTTGATAAAGGGAAAATGAAATCTTTGTTTATAATGCCCTATTTTTTTACATTTCTATAGAAAGATAACTTTAGATACTGCCACAGTCACTACATTCATCCCTCATTAGATTTTGGTAAAACTGGGGATGAATTTGGTCATTGTGATACAGATAATAGCATATCCCTTTGTTCCTAGTAATTTTCTCTTTTAAGTAGGGTAAAATACCCTTTTCTTCCTTTCAATTAAGAAAGATTTTTCTGGTGAATTTAAAAATATGTTTCTAGAAATTGTGATCAATAATCTACAGGACAGATTTTTCTGGTGGCATTGTTGTGACATTTGTTAGAGATACTTGTCAACCTTTAGGACCATAGGAGCTGCAAAATAGCTCTTTGTGTACATTAAGGCTACTTTGTTCAACCTAAGCATAATCAAAAATTAGGAAAACTTATTATTCCTTGAGCTTTTCTGCTCAACTTGGGATCATTGAAAGAACATGAAACAAGTTGGCTGAAAAGTTAATAAAATAAAAGGAAATCTTCTCATGTTTCTTGTAATTAAAACTGAATTTATCATTGTTATTATTTTGGAAGAATATGTTTTCATAAAATCATGAAATAACTAGCCACTGAAACACATGTAAAATATTTGCTCTATCTGGTTTCCAAATTAGAATTTTTCTGTAAACTGTTCTTTATATAATATCAACTTGACTGCACAATGGTACCAAGCAGAGAAAATTATAATTGTTTCCTGCATGTACTGACAGTGAGAATGATGCTGGGAATTTTGAAATCTTTCCAGGTCCAAACCAACTTGCTGTGAGCAATGCCATACATAGTCACTTGCTAGAGTATCAGCTGTACTTCTTTACTGCCTGTTTTGTTTTTGAACAAGAGAGAATATGCTTGTGAATAAATCTCACACCAAACTGTCAATCTGCACAATCCTTACCAGACTGCAGAGTGCCTTTTGTATTGATTGTTTTGTGATCTCTACAGGAATAAGCTTTTACTGTAGCTGTGAGAAACATCAAAACTGGTGTGTTTTCCTATTCTGCTTTGAGTGAATTTGGTATTTTTCTTTTTCTGAAAACACATACAAATCTATAGGGAGATTTTATTTGTTCAGAGGATGAGAATTCTGGCTTTGTAGCAATTGAAGCCAAAAGTGAATTTTGATTAGTGCAATTTTTCCAGAGGGCCATGACTTTGGAAAGGGCTTAGAACTGGTTTGGGAAATTATTAAGAAAAAACTTGCATTTTGGGCTTGATGTAGCTAGTCCTTTTAGAGCAATTGGAGACTGGGAGACCAGATGTTTTCTTCACTGACTGTAAGTGGCCAACTTCCCCAGCTGCATCCCAACTTTGCTCTCCACGGCCACAGTGGCAAACAAACTGCCTTTCCAAAACAGGAAGGCCATGACCATTTAGCTCTCTGGAGACACCTGCTCCAAGCAGTTATTGACTGTCTGTGGGCAGAGCCTGCTCTGTTCTCTGTAAAGTGGATGAATCATTTCTGTGAATTCCCATTCTGGAAGGTAAGGAAGAGCTAAGGAAAGCAGTCAGCGTTTTTTTGTCATCAGAAGAAAAATAGGAGATTAGCCTTAATTTTTAATGTTCCTATTAGTTACTAGTTAGAAAATCAAGTGATTTCTAATTAGTGTTTTGACTTTAATCATAAGGACATACACAGATTTAAAATTACTTTTTTTCTTCAGGAATTTCCCTAAGCACATTGTTGTACCATACTTCCCTCTATTTGGAAATAATATTGGTTCTCATGGGTCTTTGTGGAAGGCTTTCAACCTGATACCATGGAACTGGGTTTTGGTGAGACCACAACAATCATCTAGTCAAGAATGAAATGTTTGTATTTTTTTGTTTTTTCTTGCCTCAATCTCTTTTCTTTTTGTGGTCAGAATCATCCATAGGATATGACAATTGATGTGTCTCAGCTGGATTCTAGCCTTTCTAGAAACTGCTTTGAAACAGCCTTCTTAAAGACACTGAAACCTGGAAAGTTAAATGCAGGAATTTGAATCTGATCCTGAGAAGGAAAAATAGGGGAGCATTTTATATGCATTAATTTTTTCTGTGTATTCTCTGGCATATATATTGGTCAATTGAACTTCACAGTCTTACTGGAAAGCACCAAATCACAGGAACCCCTAGTGAATGAAAAACTTTTGTCTGACCTTTTACAACAACACTTTTCATAGTAGTTGAAAGCATTTACTTAATTTTGATAACATTTTGGTGTTCATAGATTTGGCTTACACTTGTATTCATAGTGTAAATTCCTCTGTAATCATGTTTCCTCCTTGTGTCTGTTTTGGGTAGTTTGACACCTGCTAAATCTCCCTCTACTGGCTTTCAAATTTTCTTTTTAAACTTCCAGTTTTATTCAAAGGTGGCTTTATACTTGTGAAAGATGCTGAAAGAGCCTGAAGAATACTTGAGGGAATGAGCATGAATTATTTGTAAGAAAATCATCTGCACTTCAGCAGTATGTGTAAGAAATTTAGATAATTAACTTGTTTCTAAGGTTTTACCCCTGATCAGGAAAAGAATAGAAGGAAACCCTTTTTGGTTCTGCTTGTGAGCTCTGAGTGTCTAATAACATATGGTTGTTATTTCTTAGCATGACTTTCAAAAATCAGCATGAAATACCTTATAAAAGCTTCTAAGTGAAAAACTTCACATGGTTTTCTTTGGTAAGAAAATAGAAAGACTTATTCTCAGAGGTGTTTTCTGTATTTCTTTAGCACTCTAAGACACAATCATCAATACCTAAGCATGTCTGCAAGGCACTGAAGGGAGAGAAGTCTCCACTTTTTTGATCCTATCTTTTAAGTGGAAAATAGAGAAGATTGAATTGCCTTAAAGGAATCGGGACACCATGCTGGATTTTTCTGTAAAAGCCTCTTTTTTTTTGGTTAGGTTTTTTTTGTTTCATGTCAAGTCTATCTCCCATTGTGCATCTTAGCCACCTTTGTGAGGCACATTTTAATTGGAGTACTAGTTGGTTAGGAGATTTTTTTGACAAAATGCATTTTTGTGGGACTGCACCAGGTGTGACTAAAGTTTCAGAAAGAAAGTTCAGACTGGTGGATGTAGTTTCATATCAAAATCATAAAAAAAAAAAAAAGCAAAGGTGCTTCATATCTAAGGTTCAAGTTCAAATGTCACATCAATTAAGTGACTACCTGTAGAAAGTGAAATGCCTCTAACACAAAGATATGGAAACTCATTCCAGGGTAAACAACATAGGAGTGAATGGGAAGGCCAAACTTAAATGGGGGTGTCCTAAAGGCCACCTGATGAATCCTCTGACTGCTGGGATGTGTTTGCTGTTCTTGTTTGCTTTTTCAGAACAGATTTGAAAAGTCTATTTCACTCCTGGACAGAGCAGATAAACTTTTTAAATCTCACCATTTGGGGTGGAGAGACAGATGGTTGTCAGGGAAATAATCTCCCAGAAATCTGGTTAATATTTCCGGGATTTGGAAAGAAAGGTCTGTTTCTATGGACTATACATGGACTTGAGCAAAGCATTTGACGCTGTCCAGCACAACATCCTTGTCTCTAAATTAGAGAAATATGGCCTTGACTGATGGACCACTGAGTGGATAAGGAATCAGGATCAAGTGGAAATCAGTGAGGAGTGGTATTATATAAGGAACTGAGAACTGAAAAGGGTTATTGTGTCAAACATCAGCTGTGACAAAAGGCAGAGACAGTGGGAGTGAAGTGCTGCTAAAAGGAATTTGATAAGGGTGGAGCAGGATTCCAGGGAGGGGGAATGTTGTCTACAGGAAGTGATAAGCAGGCTTTTTTCTCTACACAATGGAGCTGGATAAGAAGAAGAGATAAGAACACTCAGGACTTGTTTTGTACACAAAGAAGCTGTACATGAGGTCACCAAGACAGAGTCTCCTTGAGCTCACTAGCCTTCCCCAATGTTGTATGTGCAGTGCCTGTAGAAATGCCCACTCTTGCTATTTATGTAAATTAACCCTGGAGGTATCACCTGGAGGTAATACCTGCCCCTGAAACACAATAAAAGGCCCCAGAGCTATTCATCAAATGCCTGCGTGAGCGCCCATCACCCAGGGAAACAGACCCTGACGACACTGGATCCAGGGGTGGGGATTTGACTTCTCTTACTATCTCTGTTACTATCCCTGTTACTATCTTTCTTTCTCTCACTCTATTTCTCTCTCCCTCTCTCTTTCAGTTATTGTTAAATGAAATCCATACTATTGACTTTGGCATATGCTCTTGTTTGTACCTCAATAGGGCAGAGACATAACTTAATAAGAGGATCTGAACATGTTCCTCAGGGGATTGTATTTGGACCAGTGCTATTTAACAACTTTGTCGGTGACATGAACGGTGGGATTGAGTGCACCCTCAGCAAGATTGCCAACAACACTTAGCTGTATGATGTTGCTGAAACACTGAAGGGAAGGAATGCCATCCAGGGGAACCTGGCTTGAGGCTTGAGATGTGGGTCCATACAAACTGCATGAAGTTCAACAAGGCCAAGTGCAAAACCCTGCACCTGGGTTGGGACAATCCCGTGTACAAATACAGGCTGGGCAGACAATGGATTGAGAACAGCCCTGAGGAGAAGGACTTGACATGGTGGTTGATGAAAAGCTCAACATGAGCCAGCAATTTATGGTTGCAGCCCAGAAAGCCACAAAGATGCTCAGAGCGCTGAAGCACCTCTCCTGTGAAGACAGGCTGAGAGATTTAGGGTTGTTTAGCCTGGAGAAGAGAAGACTTCAGGGAGAGCTTATAGCAGCCTTCCAGTACATGAAGGAGGCCAACAGGAAAGCTGGAAAAGGACTTTTTCCGAGGGCATGTGGTGATTGGACAAGGGGAAATGGGTTCAAACTGAAACCTGTTTCCTGTGAGGGTGGTAAGACACTTGCACAGGTTGCACAGAGAAGTTGTGGCTGCCCCCTCCTGGAAGTGTTCAGGGCCAGGCTGGATGGGGCTTTGAGCAACTTGATCTAGTGAAAGGTGTCCCTGCCTATGACAGGGGAGGTGCAACTAGATGATCTTTAAGATCCCTTCCAACCCAAACCATTCTATGATTCCAGTTTAAGAAAGGAACACTGTATAGCACAAATTGCAGCCTAGTTGGAACAGAAATGTTTGAACACTTCTTTTCACTGAGACCTTTAGAAATCTGCATAACAGCTGCAGATATAGCCTACCATTCTTCAGTGGTTTCTAAATGAAACAGCAGTCCTCGATCTTCAGGCACAGTGATTTTCAAACCAGTTCTCTGTTGTCATCATTTGATGCATGAATGTTAGTGATCTCTTAGTGATCTTCTGCTCATGTCTCCTTTTGGAACTTGACTCCTGTCCACTAGACTACCAAAATATCTGATTACCCATACCAATGCAGTGGTATGCACTGTATTCAGCTAATTTGCTTAGGTTTTGTTTTCTCCATCTTCATATTATTGTGCATGGAACAATCCCATTAAGCAGCTGACAGTTGCATCTTTGCCATAACTTCTCGTTGTGTTCAGCTATCACCCTGGGTTTTATCTAGCTCAGTTTTTATTTCCTGTGCTTTTCTGAAGCTTAGCAGACATGTATACTGCAGAATAGGTTGTCACAGTCCAGTCTAAATCCAGTACCCACAAACTGAGACCACAGTTTATCAGTCTTTCACCTATGGAGCAGTTTGTGGCTACAGCTTGCAGTAGTTATTACTGGTAGGTGAGATCAGAACTGCTTCTGGATTGATTCATATTCTCTTACATCTGGAGCTGTGATAGTACATAGAAAACTAATACAGAACAAATGCAGTCTTAAGAACTTACAAATTCAATTATTTTTTGTAGCCTGAGTATTTGGAGTTGCTTACTATCTGTGGGGTTTGTACTGTCAGCTAAAGTTATGCATGCATATTTTCTGTTTATAAATTCATGTGTACACACAAGTTTGGAAATCTGGAGTTGTTGAAGTAAAAGCATTGAAAGTTCAGATTATTTTATTTTATTTCCAGTGAATTCACAACTGTATCATTCCTTGGGTGACTTGCCAGCCTCAAAGGAAATATGAAATACTCTATAAACTCCAGTTTTGGGATGAAGCATTGAGAAGTCTAACTCATCATTGTGAAAATAATCCAAACCAATAAATACTGGAGGTCCTCTAGCCAACATAAAACAATAAAGACAAATGCTATAAACTGATCCCAGAAACCATGCCAAAACATTTTTTTTTTGTTCTAAGACCGAATCATTTTCATACTGCCCCATGGAAAGTTTATCATCTTTTACAAAACCTAGACAGTAAATATTTTTTCTTTCATGTTCCATAAAATCTTGAAATCTGGAATCTTAGTCATTTTACACTGAGTTAAAACCTTAGTCTTCTTAGATTCTGTGGTTTTTTTTCTATAGAAAAACTAAAGGAAAGATGTCTGCAAGAGAGTACTCATGTAGCATATGAGAAACCCAGGTGTTATTCTGCTTTTTCTGACTGAGGCCAGGAATTCATACCCTGTGCTGCTAAACCCAGGTAGGTGCTCTGACTCGCTGCCTGTTCTGGACTCACGTGCTCCTGCTTTTGATTACTCAATCCTTCTTGGACCTGGGAGGTATTTCACAGTCAGTTCTGGTCTGCAACCTCCATTTGTATCCACATGAGATTGCAGCAAAAAATTCCCAACTAGCTCTGTGTTTGACTGTGATGCTGTTTTGGCAAAGAACTTAACATGTGCAAAATTTAAACATGGTCAGTCCTGGAGTTTTACAGTCTTGAGGTATGTTCTACTGTCATGTATAACATAGGTACTACAGAATGTCTTGTATGTGCTTCACAAACAATATAGTTTAGTTTACATATGAAACAATTTGGAAGCTAGGAGCACGTGGGTTAGTGGTCTTCTGCAGAAACTCTTTCAGGGAAACACAGAGAAAAGAAAGAGTGAGCAGTGCCAGGGAACTGCTGAGGAGAGGTCAACTTTCCTCAGACAGTTACAGCACAAGTTATAATCAAAACCACTGCCGAACATTGGGTTACTTTTCTTTAGCATAAAATTTGTGCTCATTATGTGAAAAACATAATTATTTTTTGGGTCTGGAGACTTCAGCTACCAAAGTTTAATTTTGTAATTTGTTAGCTGGCACGTGAAGGGAGCAATGACCAGATTGTCATTACGGTAACAATTGGGTTTAGTACTGTCAAGGGGGAGCTGGCTGCCAGAGGGTGGGCAGAGGAGTGCAGAGCTGCTCATTTAGTGTCCTGCCATGACCATCTGAGGACTGGGCAGGTGCTGGATGCCTGGCATGGTCTTGTTGCTCCTGATCACACTGCTGCTGGCAGTATTTTTTTCTTTAAATTTAGAATGCTCAGTGTTTAATATAGGATAAAAGGTCAGATTGACTCAGTTCTTGGTTTGTTTTATTCCTGATGCCCTGAATAGAATGTTATGAGAAAATAAAATGTTTACTGATATATGCCGTTATGCTTAAATAACACTGCAAAAAGAAAACGCTCTGGGCCAGGTTTCTCACACAAGTGAAAGGTGACATAGAGTATCTCCATGGGGGAGTATTAGCTGCCTAGCTCTTCTTCATATTATGAAAACCAGGTCTTGGTTTATTAGAAGCTGAAACAATTTGCCTTGACAAGTTGGTAATTCTTTTCCTGGGATGGTTCATCAAAACAGGTCTTGGAGACAAGCTTGGCCCATCCAAATTAAGTTCTGGTGTCAAAATTGGCAGTTGTGCTGATGCAGTGATATATGCAGCATATAGGCCAGGGATGACACTGGCCTTTCAACTCTGTCAAGCCTGTTTGTTGACTTAAAGAAAAATTTTGGACAGGGGTTGGAAGATTTGCTATGGGGGAGGAGAATAAGTTCTGAATTATCGTGGTTGTGAATAAAATCTAGGTAGAGTCTCTGTTAGGCAGAACAGAAGAGGAAGATGAAAACCATCCTGAGAAAGACTCCAAATCTTTATATTTTAGATGCTGAATAGAAAGTAGAAAATTTTACTGTTCCCATTTTTGCTTGCCAAAATGTCTCTCTTCTAAGGTTGACTTGAACATTGCAGACATGAGAAAAAATAATCAGGTGCTATGCAGATATTTTTTGTGTATTTAAGACAGGCCAGACATATGGGACAAGAAAATACTAAAATAAATAAAAGCAAAGAACAATTCTACTCTGAAAAGTGACAGTAACCAGCATTTCTTTCTTCTCCATAATTTCCCTATCTAATGCTTTCAATTTGCAAGTAAAAAGATGTAGATTTATTTTCCTCCAGGACAGTAGTACATGTTTATCCTGGGTACCAAGTTCATTTCTTTGTACTCCACCCATCACTGTCACTTACACCCTGCCAGTAATATAGGTAGCAGCAACTGCAGTAGACCTCAGTTATTGCATTGCAGCTGGGGTCTCCAATATTCTCTTTAGAGCACACGTGAGCATACAAGTATAGTTTACTGGGTTTAGTAATGTTCAGAGAGGAATAAGTTCCAATGCATGTAGCCTGCCTGGCTCTGTGTGGCCTGGTAGAATGAAATGCTTGTTGCCAAGGTCAGTGCTATTTTTTCCAACGTATTCACTGGTACCTGAAATACAGATGCTCTGGGAGATATGACTTTTTTTTTTTTAACTTTCTACCCAGCTTCTGAAGGTTCACACCCTAGATTACCAGTTTTTCAGTGTGCAACTTTGCTGCTTGGTATCTGTAGAGACCTGGTGGATGCAATCAGTTGTTTCCTTCCTGCTTTTTATACCCAGCTGTCACTGGCAGCCTCTTGGTGAGCTGCTATCTGAACTGTTTATGTTATGCAAAGGAGTGGTGTTTAGCAGCTGAACTTCTGCTGTACTCGTTCCTGTTTGAGAACCTTGTGCTCACTTCAGGGAGAGATTGAACAGTGGGATTTAAACTGTATGCATATTTCTTCATGTTCTCATTTTCTGCCTCAAATATTTCCTCTTGTCAAATGCCCTTCTCAGTAATTGCTTCCAAACCCTGGAGTGCAGCTCCTCAGGCCTGGTTTGTTATCCCCATAGCCGACTGACAAATTCTCTTGCAATGACACAGTTCCCATTCGTTCTCCCACAAATAATTTGCCTTTTGCACCTGGGAAAAACAGATTGGGTCAGAAAATCCACATATCTTAAATTTTTTGTAGTGCAATGTGGGTCCTTTTTCTTGGAACTATAGGGTTTTTTGTGTATGTAGTATGTGAAATGGGGTCACTGCTATATGGTCTTTAATTTGTTTCTCAAACAGAATACATCTTGTTATTGAAGGTTTTGAATAGACTTACTCAGTCTGTTTTTCTAGGCAAGCTGAATTGAAACTGTTACCAGGACAAAAATGGAAAAGCCTTTGAGTATTTACTGTTGTGAAATTCCTACTCACATGTGCAAGCAGGTGTGTATATGCCTGAATCCACAATTTGCAGTTTGGACAGCAATTTGGACAGTAGCCTCACATGGAATTTGCTCATTTCTACCTTGAACTCATTATGATATGAACTGAAATGTACTTCTCTGCAGGATGTTGCTTAAAAGCCTGGTTCTAAATGTGTACCTCATCATGGAGGATTTGCAGGTACCAGAATACATTTAAAATATGTGAATATATTTAAAATATGAATACCCATTGATATAATAGTGAAATATGTGCCACTTAGATTTTGCCTCTTATTTGATTCCAATTTACTTCATTTTTCACTTCACACAGAACTTGCATTACTGTAAATTACTTATGTGAAAATTCCTAAGTCATGATGGTAAGGTTAATGAAAAATATGTTCTGTACTTAAAAATAAAATAACTTTTGCTTTATTTCAAGTTGTCTGCAGATCTCCTTTTTTCTCCATTTAGCCTTAAGTAAAGTGTTTTGGTGCAGATTTGAATATCAGCAGATTGAGGTGTTACATCTAAATAGATAAAGGCACACACTAGATAGATTTCTATCTTTGGTTCGGTCTTGCCTGCTAGTACTTGGATAATGCAATTCCATTTAAAGCACCAAGGAAGGACAGTAGAACATGGCAAAGACACAGGTTTAGCACAAGATTAGAGTGTAGTTCACAGTTTTGCTACAAGTACCTTCTGATATTTCTGAAACTGTATGTACTGTTACTTCTTTTTTCATCAAACTATGAACTCACCGGATTGTCAGTTTTCCTTAAACTAAATTTGCTTGACAAGCATCTAGTGTCATGTGTCCTGACCTTGTTTGGAATCTTTAGGTACTTCTGTCATTAAAGTACATAATACTTGATTGTATCAATAAAACAGAAATGTATTTATAGTCTACTTAGACCTAACATTGTTTCTAAAATAAATTGTATGTACTGGAAAGACAGACAGAAAGTGCCTTCTCTTACTTGGACCTTTTCCTCTTCTATTGCCCTGAGCCTAGTGCTTTAATAACAACTCTCTAAAATTATTGCTGCATTGCTCTGGAAATTGAATGATTCTGACAAGCTAAGACCATTGTTTCATATAAATATTTCCTATGTTGCTACCATAAACTGTGTCATCAGGTATCACACATTGGCTTCTCACTAAGATACAAAATAAGCTGCTTTATTCTCATTATGCCCCTCAGCCCATTTCCTTATAAGCACTTACAGGAAGGAATTATTCTAACTTCTTGTGAAGGCTGAAGGATGTTTGGAGCTACAAAGTTTTTCTGGATTCCCTTTCAAACATTTCATCTTTTGTTGATCTGGTCTGCTATTTCCAGGGATGAAATGGCATCTGAGCAAAATGCTCAAGCAAAACCTTTCAAAGGCACCAGGTGGATTGTAACAGGCTGTGATTTCTTGTTGCTGAATGATGGCTGCTACATAGTCTTTCCTTTTGACTGTCATCACAGATATGTCAAGCCAGCCAGAAGTAATATAGATAGCTGAAAAATTCTTTTCCTCTGTAGTCAAAGTATGGTGAGTGCATAGTTTGTTTGTATCCTAGCCTCTGAAGATGTAACACAAAATGGTTGCTTTCAGTATCTTCTCCACTAGCCTTTGGCACTTCTGTGTTCAGTGCTTTATTTCCTACTCTGAAATTCCGATTCAGAGATGTATCAGTGCTATATTGTGCCTTGCTGTAGTGCAATGGAATATTGTGGCCCACAGAGTAAAGGACATCACTCTTTCAGCCTTGAAGCTGAGATTGAGCTGGACAATGTGTGCACCCAGATGGCTTCATGAGAGTTGGCTGGCTGGCTGTGTGAAGCAGGTAGTTTTTACAGTGCAAGCAATAACTTCAGAGGCTCTACTGTCTGCACATCTCTATCTATTACATCAGTACTATTATCTTTGTGTGATCAAGATTGATTTATATAGAAAACAGGAAAAGTGGATGGGCAAAACACAAAGATCATAGTGCTTATGTACTTTTTTTAGAGGCTTGGAAGCAGGCAGTATGAAAGGACTTGGCTCGTCCTTCCTGTAAAGCAGCAGAGACTGTGGTCTGCTTGTCCCCTGCCACAGCTGGCTAGACTAGTATGACTTTCAAAAAGTCACACACCACATAACAAAACTGTGCCCACGTTTTAATGTCTTTTTATAATT
>VZRW01003067.1:23029-46161 GCA_013398125.1 Aegotheles bennettii | reverse complement strand
AAGAAGGCCAATGGCATCCTGGGGTGTATTAGAAGGGATGTGGTTAGTAGATTGAGAGAGGTCCTCCTCCCCCTCTATTCTGCCTTGGTGAGGCCGCATCTAGAGTACGGTGTCCAGTTCTGGGCTCCTCAGTTGAAGAAGGACAGGGAACTGCTTGAAAGAGTCCAGCGCAGAGCCACAAAGACGATTAAGGGAGTGGAACATGTCCCTTATGAGGAGAGGATGAGGGAGCTGGGTCTCTTTAGCTTGGAGAAGAGGAGAGTTAGGGGTGACCTCATTAACGTTTATAAATGTGTAAAGGGGAAGTGTCAGGAGGATGGAGACAGGCTCTTTTCAGTGATGTCCAGTGATAGGACAAGGGAAACAGGTACAAGTTGGAACATAGGAGGTTCCAGGTGAACATAAGGAAGAACTTTTTCACTGTAAGAGTGAAAGAGCACTGGAACAGGCTGCCCAGAGAAGTTTTGGAGACTCCTTCTCCGGAGACGTTCAAAACCTGACTATATGCATTCCTTTGTGTCCTGCTCTGGCAGGGGTGTTGGACTAGATGATCTTTCGAGGTCCCTTCCAACCCCTAATATTCTGTGAATCTGTGATTCTGTGAAATGGACAGCAGTGTCAGGGTTCAAAAAAAAAAAATAAATAAAAAATAAAGCATAAAGCATATTCACAGCTTGTGGATGGAAATGTTTCAAACAGTGGGTATGATTGTCACTGTGCCTCTAGATGATCCTGTAGTTAAACAAATGTGCTTTGCAGAAGGCAGCTGCCAGCCAATTAGCACCAATATCTGCAACTAAGTCACAATTTGCAAACAACAGATCAGTGACCTGTTTGATTTCAGTTCGTCTTCAAAGCCAGATATGAGTAATGTTAACAACACTGATTTATAAAAATATTAGATAGTGTGGGACTGAAGCAGACTAAAAAAATATAAAAAAATCTGTTCTACTAAGAAAATTACAGAAGCCTGTATTTTTGGTGTTTACTACAGCTGACAGAAAGACTTGCCATGCTCTGCTGGATGCCAGATATTTGCAGTCTGCAGAGATGACTGAAGCAGAATATTCACATGGCCATGACAGTAAGTGACAGTTATCATGACCTCTTATTGACAACCTGAAACATATGATGTATTTCAAGGAGATGGACACTGCATTGCAAGTTGAAGTTAAAAATAAATTGCACTGACACTTATTTTAGGATGTGTATGGATGCCTATAGATGGCAAATAAAGTTTCCAGTCTTTGACTATTATTCAGAGACCTGTGAATCTTTTACATGGTAAACACACTTCATGAAAAGGTCAATGATCCAAGAATTAGTATATGAAAGAGCAGACACCTGTTTCAGCTTCAGCTGAAAATGCCTTAAATCATACTACTTAGAAGAAAGTAGAGCTCTTTTTGACTCTGATCCCAACCTGCAGGCTGATGTCCTTGCCTGGTCTTAGCCTGTCCTGTTTCCCGCAGTTCTGTCTGGCCATTCTGGGGCTGTCTAAGCCTGGTTCCTCTCACCAGTCCTGCTTCCGATCCCCACTTGTGTGTCCATGTCTTTGCCAGCCTTGGCCCCTCCCTTTCCCCATGGAAGTGCCCAATGCCCAGGGCCAGAGCTGCCTCAGTGCCCCCCGGCTGCCCTGCTCCTAGCTGGGGCAGTGAGATGGGTGCTGATGGCCAGGCCCTGCCCTGATGGATCCCTGGGGAGCCCTCTGACCCCGACCCCAGGGAGTCACTGGCCCCTGCTGTGCCCTGACAATATCTACTGCAGACAGGTGCATCCTAGAAGGTAACATAAGCTATACTTTCTCCTGAAGTATTTACACAAAATCATCTAACTCCATGACAATTAATTTGTACTCAATGTAAAGGGGAGGTGTGTGTTACCACCTTATTTCCAAGCTCAAAATATCATGTAGTTTTAGAAAAAGAGGCCTAGAGGTTGCATGGTATAAAGCCATCTGTCTATAACATTTACTATTAAAAATTTTCTGTACATAGGGGACTGACAGAGATAGAAAGAAAAAAAGTTGCTGGTTGTGTTCTGGTCATATCTGGGCTTATGATAAAAGTACAGCTAAATCACCAGCCAACAAAAACTAAGGAGAGACACAGAAAAGTGCCCCTAAGTACAGTAGATAACACTGAGACATTAGTGCAGTGATGTGAGGATACAATATTGATCAAGAAAGCAGTTTCTAGTTAAGTATACTTTAAATAGAGCACATTTTGCATGCTATGACATAGGTAGAACAGCAGAAAATGTTTCATAATGCAGTAATTTGTTTACATCTTCAGCAGAGTTCTGACTGCTTTCAGACATTAAACTCCCAAACTGGTCTGATCACAAAAAGCAATTTCTACAAGATACTGCCTCCCACCAGAGGGAGAATGAGGCTAGGGCTCACTCACTATCTGTGATCCATTCCACCACTGCCAAGCCACATTACATATGCACCAGAGGTGTCCACTTCCATCAGGCACCATGCAAGTATAGAGACAGAAAATCTTCTGGAGGACCTCCTCTCCACACAACAGGTGTGGCACTCAGGTGTACAGCTTCAGTACTGCATCTACTGTGAGCAAAGCTACACTGAATCACTAATGTGGACACACTCAAACATACTTCATACCTAGGAGACCGAAGTGGACAAATCTAAGAAAGGTATCTGTCAGGTATGAATGTGAATTATATCTTGGTTCTAGGTGTGCATATAGCAGTTTATTGCAATAAATTTCAAATAACTTGTTTTACTAGTCAAAACTAATTCAATGAAACTATAGATATTTTTTTTCCCTCTGTAGAATCATTCAAATATTTAAAATGTTACCATGAAACATAATGGAAACTCCTGAGTTTTAAACACTTGCCATTTCATTTTGAAAATTCCAAATGCCATTTCAAATGCTATTTTATTCATCTGATTGATAATTTTTAGTCATATGCAGTAATAACATGTCATGTTATTTGTTTCTTTCCATTCTTTTCTATAAATGGGAGGACCTGAGATTCCTCTTACGTGTTTCTCAAAGTACCTGACATAGGTACTGAATAATTTTTAATTTTAATCTTAAGAGAATGATAGAATACATCATTTTCCTAAATGCTCCTTTTAGGATAAACCACACACTTGTCATAAAATATATTATAATTCATGTTTTTCTTTCTGTAGTTATACTATTTCCAATGACATGGGTCAGATAGAAATTAACTATGTCCTTTAATTTTTATGTCAAACGGTAACTCAACTAACTGAACAACACACAGGTTATGAACCAATCCTTTTTGAACTTTTGTAATTTGTAGAATTAGTTCCTATCTGCTGCATAGTTCAATTGATTGCATTGGTATCCTTCAAACTTGCTCCTTGGTTGCCCCAGGGCTCTCAGTTGTCCTGTAAGTGAGGAGTTACTGCCATTAGCAGGCTAAAGCACCTCTAATTCCCCCACTAGATCTGTTCCTGGGAAGTACAAAACTTCAGATCTAGTTGTCTATTATATTCTAACAGATCTAGTTTCTGCCTAAATATCTAAATAAGTACTCAAGTTATTTATTGTATATAGCTCAATGAAATAATTATGATCCTTATTATTTTTGCCTGATATTTCAGATTGTCTTAACAAAACCAACAAAACTATAATTTTAGGAATTGTCTCCACTACTGCATACTGAAAGTGTAGGCAACAGATAAATAGCACTCATTGTCACCTTGGTCAGCTAGAAAGAGACCATGTTTCTTGCACAAAACCATTCTAGAGTTAAAATAGTGTTCTTTTATCCATCAGCAACCAAATAACACACAGGGCTGCAATAGTAAACTTTGTTGTATCCTAACTATGTAGCGCTGTCTGAGCTTCCTCAAGAGACTACTAGATGGTTGGACCTCAGACCAGACAAAATAAATCTGCACATCAGAAAAGACACTATAAAATCTAAATTAGTCTGTATCATCCAGAAAGGGGAAGGAAATTTTATATCTATTTTGAATTAATTTTGTTTCTGCAGCTGTAAAAGAATATGCAGGTCAGCTGCTAAGGACACTGACTCCAGTGAGTTCAGGACCTTACACAGAGACTTGGGAACTGGATACTGTCCTGAAAACTCCCAGAATAATTAAAAAATCATTTTTACATACTGAAATGAATGACTAACTTTAATTATATCCCCCTCTGGTTTACTTTGGCCTTTCTCTTTTCACAGCATATTACTATAAAAGCACAGCCATTCTGAAAGCATAGCGTTAACCAATGAACTGAAAATGAGCACTATTATTTGACACTGGTTTCTTTGAAACAGCTTGGTATCCTGGTTTTGACTGGGATAGAGCTAATTTTCTCCTTCTCTGGAGATGTTCAAAACCCAACTGGATGCATTCCTGTGTGACCTGCTCTAGGTTGTCCTGTTCTGGCAGGGGGGCTGGACTAGATAATCTTTCGAGGTCCTTTCCAACCCTAACATTCTGTGATCCTATGATTCTGTGAGGTGAATAGCAGAGACTTTTTAATTACATCATGTTTTAATATATAACTCATCCCCGATCTTTCAAGATATACCTATTAAGATCTATTGGTGTTGTAGCCAAAATTAGATGTCTTGAAGTTATGAGTGAAGTGACTGCCACCCAGAACACAATTTGGAGCCTGTAGTTCAGCTGCTGGAATCAGGCTACTGTGCACTGAAAGAAACAGCTGTCTTGGAAAG
This sequence comes from Aegotheles bennettii, assembly GCA_013398125.1. Taxonomy (NCBI): domain Eukaryota; kingdom Metazoa; phylum Chordata; class Aves; order Caprimulgiformes; family Aegothelidae; genus Aegotheles; species Aegotheles bennettii. The sequence goes on along the minus strand of VZRW01003067.1, from coordinate 41,463 downwards.
ATGATCTGAAAACCTCATCAGTGAGGAACAACTGGGAGCTACTCAATAGGGAAAAAGATTAACATTAAATTCCAATACTAGTCTTTCCAGGACCTCAATGCCTGAATTGGGACTTGAAGAAAGCGTCTTCTTCTTAGGGGGGCAATGTACCAGTAAGTATATTTTTATAAATTGTTGACTTCTTTTCTAAAAGTTACTGAGTTATGATACTAACTACAATCTGTAGTAGTTAGAATAACACCTATGAAGATCAAGGTTTAATTTAAATGAAATTCAATCTCTAAAAGGACACAAATTCCCATCTGCTTTGTGAGAAAGGCTAAAATAAGAGGGTTAATACTCAGCTGAAATTTTGAAATAAGTAGAAGAGTTGTGGGACTAGTGTAGTATACAGGAAAAAAAAAAGGAAAAATATTTTTTGGTTTAATGGGTTTGACTTTTTTAAAAAATCCATGGATTTAAATATGAAATGTATAAAAAACCCCAGAGGACCAGCCAGTTATATAGACATGCTCAAGGTCTGACCTACATGAGCAGTGCTTTCATGGAGACTTCACCCCATCACAGATTGTTTTTATTGATATAAACTCTGTAGGATTCAGCTGAGACATTGCAGAATCCAAGCTAAAATGTTGGGAAGTTTTCCCCAGATCACAAATATTTTGAACAATGGAGGTTAGTGGTGTAAGTAAAGACACTCTGAAATTTTTTGAAGTTTCTGAATTTTTTCCAAGTTTCACATACATTCAAAATTTAAAAACTCTGTACAAAATTAGGTTTTAAACTATTCAGTTTTATTCAGAATTATGATAAATTTCGATATGAAGCAGTCCAGTGAAATAGGTGTTCTGAGTTCCCATCATCCCTCCTGCTACTTGAGTGCACATCATAAACAGGTAATCCAGCTGACCTATTTTTAATATCTATCCCATGAAAACAAAACAATTCCCAGGTGTTCAACTTGGTACTCATAACTAAGGCTAACAAATCCAGTATAGCTTTTTGAAAATTTAATCTCAAATGAAATTTATATGGCTCTAAGATTGCATACTCATGCTTGATCAAAAAAAAAATATAATTATTTTTATCTGCTGGTAATATTTATCGCAAGTAAATGAGATATTAAATTATTTATTGAATGGAATGAATTTAAAATAGCACCAGATAAATGCTTTCAGAAATGTGGATAAAATCTAAATATAAAAGAATGAATACTTAAGAAATTTTCACCAACAAATACATTCCTTCCAAAGGTTTGTGTCTAACGACTAGGATATTTGAACTCCTAAGGTTATAGGTTATTTTTTAAATAATTCAAATTTTCTGATAAGGGAATATTCATCACCAAAGCTCCAAGGCAGAAGCCACCAAAACATGTCTGTTTTCTTCAATTGTTAAATTGTCATGTTCTTTTCACATGGGAAATCAAAAGGAAAAGTTCTACTAGCTTAAAATTTTCAACATTATTTTCTGTTCTTATCTTGGACTGATTAATTAAACATCATTTAAAATAGCCTGCTGCTATTTCTCCACCTACTGTTTGTATTAAGGAAGCTAGTTTTTCTGATGATCCTGAAATTCTGTCTAAAGACTATTTATTGTCTGATCTTGGCTCCTCTAGGTTTTGGTCCTCTGATGTCTTTAAGGCCCTAGTAAGTTTAACTGAACTAACATTAACAACAATGGGACTTATTTTCAAATTGTCCTTAGTGTAGATAAGGCCATGATTTCTGTGACATTCCCACTGATACAACTGATGTAATACTTAGTCTTCCATTGTTCTAGGTTTAGAAAAAAAGTTTATATTTTGAAGGTTTATTTTTTATTGCTTTTTTTCTACTCTCCCCAAAGGCTGTCTTCAACTGGATCATTCTTGTGAAGAACAAAAGGAGCAAGATTTTACTCTCCTTTTTGGCATTTAAATTTCAATGAGATAGATTAATAAAAAGATCAAGAGACAGATGGATATCACAGAATTAAAGAAAATATAGACAGAAAAAAACTATACTAGGAGAGAGAGAGATTGGCTGAGCTAATCTTTTTGATCTGTACTTTTTTAATGACTGCTTCTTTTCTTGCCTATGTACATAAGATATCTGGGTTTCATTAGTCAAGAAAAGTTTTTCCTTGTGATGAAGCCAGAATCTTATGAATCCTATATAAATCCTCAAACCAGGATTTAGCAGTAGTTTCTGATTGTCTGTGACTGTCCAGTGGATCTGTCCATGTTTGTTCAACAATTTATTTCTTATTGTACGTGCTGAGTTTTATGAGACATACATGAGGAGATTTCCTTATATAGAACCTAAGAAAACCTGTATAGTTTTTAGGTCTGGAAATATTCATATATGCACTGTTTCAGGAACAAATTGTCCCTCAGAAAACAGAGTACATAATATTGTCTATGAAATATTTGCTAAAAGATTAGTACTTACTTTGTCCCTTACAAATACCTATGGTGTTAGCAATAGGTCTATAGGAACTTTTAGGCTGTGGAATTATGACCTGAGAAAAGTCAATAGGAAAAAATGTTCAAATAGATTGTTTTGCAAAGAAAAAGACCATCAGATTCCTAATTTGTCTGAAGGAATTTTCCAAACTTTTGGCCAAAGATGAGTGAATCTATAGGTCTCAAATGTGTATGTATTGGGATGCTTTTTTAGAAAGAAGATACTTTTCTAGTTATTTGTGCAAACCAGTCTCAGTCAAAATGAAATCAGTATTTCAGCAGACTGGTATTCATACAAAGAATGTTGAGCCAATAATGTGATATCGTTAGCAAGATACAATGAGGGCAAAATATGAGTTATTTAACAGTTACTTAGTAATCATATACTAACACTAATTAAGTATACTAAAGTATATTAAGGTATAAGCCGTATGTAAAGGAGACAGAAACCAATTTCACTCATAGATCTAATGCTAGTATATGAATTCTTTATATCTCAGAGGACCAAATCCTGAACTATACTGTGAGGTTTTACTCACCTGTTACTTAAGGAAGGTCTTGTAAATCACCATAAGAACATAATATAGAGTTAGATATTAACTTTTTTGGTAAAATTCTTTTGGTCATTTTAATATCTAAGAATTGTAAAAAAACAAAGTATATTCATGTTTAAGTTTTCTGCTGGTAATCTAGAATAATAATTACCATTAATATTTTAGGACATTTGTTTTAATATCTTATCATTAATAAGACAAATTTGTAATGGTTGATTATTTCTCTTGAAGAAGCATATAAAATTTACTTAATTCAACTACTATTTAGGTAAGTTGATACTAATGTCATGAAGAAACAAAACCACAATCATTCATGAAGAATCTGAATAATACTTGGGGAAAAAATAAAGTAAAAAACTGGAAGGGGCAGAGTAGGTGAACTGTGAAAAGAATAAAGCATTCCTGGAGCCTTGAAGTCAAATACTAAACAGCATGTCGACATCTAAAACACACTCAAGGCAAAGTGAAAGTTTCTAAAACCAGAAGACTGAGGAAAGAAATCTTATTTCAGCTAAACTGTCTAAATCATTTAATATAGCTAGCAAAAGCCTTTTGAATCATCTAAAATATTACAGCCTAGCATGATAGCTTGTGATACTTTTGTATTGACACCTATCACCTCCTACAGGTAGTTTGAGGGTTAGAGATATCTCCCATAAGAGATTGATTCTCTGGATTTGCTAATGTCTGACCACACACATAGAGCATTGTGTTCAAGTCAAAACACAGCTAGCCTTAACAGGAGTGCTCACTGTTGTTTGCAAAATACTATGACTCAGAAAAAGGTGGACACAGTGAGGAAAAAGGCAATTGAAGTGAGAGAAGAATACAACAATCTATGTTGTAACATTACCTCTAGGAGTAGTTTAATGTCAAATATTTAGTTAGGTAATGGAAGATCAAGGTTCTAAGTCTTTGTCAGAGTCTCTGATCTGTGTCTTTTAGATATTCCATGCATGGAGGATGTAGTGTTTAACATCAGATTTACTTACTTGAAGATGGTTAATGTTACACATGATTTCTGATTTATCAGAGTGATAAAAAAATATACTGAAAACACAGTAAAAATATAAGATGCACTTAACAAAATATAGCAGTGGCAATACACAGTTCAATCACAAAACCAATGTGATCCCTGTTACCAATGTCCATAATATGCTCACTGTCACAACACTGTGTGCCCCCACTTACTATGAAGGAAAACATCAGCTGACACCATCTCAAACCCCTTGCTGTCATCAAAATTCTTTTGTTAGTTTTTTAGGTTTTACACTCTATGTTGGGCTGAACCACATATACTTTCCCTATGATGCCAGTCGGCTCTCTCAAGGATATAGTCACACTGTTAATGATGTGTGAGATGTGACCAAGTGGATGACCTGCTCAGCATGGTGGCTGAGTTATGAGATGAAGTGGAGAGAGTAAGAAGTATCAGGGACTCTGAGGAGGAGATAGATTGGTGGAGTCATAGTCTCCCATTCCTGATGCAGATGCACCAGGCAGCTGCAACACCAGAAATAAAGGGTCCTCTACCCTCCTGCCACCAGGCTAATGAAAAGAAACAAAGAGACAAGGGATGATGGAAGCAGGTTCTTGCTCAGGGTTGCAGGTGTACATTCTACAGCACCCCCGCAGGTTCACTTACACAATAGGTATGGGCTCTGGAAGTAGAGAGGCAAACTAATGACAATATGAATGGTAGTCCATCCAGGCTGGAGGAACAACCCGAGGCAAATTGATCTACTTGTATCACAACCTCTTCTGTTAAGAAAGAGAAGAGTAGTTTTCATTGGTGACTCCCTTCTAAGAGGAATGGAGGGCCCAATCTGCTGACCAGACCCGACTCATAAGGAAGTATGCTGACTCCCTGGGGCTCGGGTAAGAGACATTACAAAGAAAATTTCCAGCCTTGTACATCCCTCTGATTACTATCTATTGCTGTTTTTTTTCAGGTGGGTGGCAAGGAAATCCCAACAAAAAAGTCTGAGAGGAATCAAGAAAGACTTTAGGCCCTTGGGGAGACTAATCTGGGGATCAGGATCACAAGTAATCTTCTATCCTGACAGCTGCAGGAAGTTATGAAGAAAGAAACTGAAGAATCGTACAGAGTAACACATGTCTCTGGGGCTGGTGTCACCAACAGAACTTTGGGTTCTTTGACCACGAGTCAGTATACACGATATCGAGCCTGTTGACAAGAGATGGGGTGCACTTACCTCAGCAAGGGAAAAGGATCTTTTCACAGGAGTTAGCAGCCCTCATTGAGAGGGCTTCAAACTAGAATTGAAAGAGGAAGGGGACAAAACTAGGACTGCTAGGAATAAGGCTGGGCGTGGCGTACCAGTGTCAGAGATGAGATCTGTAGATCAGCTCAAGTGCGTATATGCCAATGCCCACAGCATGGGCAATAAACAAGAGGAACTAGAAGCCATTGTGCAGCAGGGAAACCATGACATAGTTGCCATCACGGAAACGTGGTGGGATGATATGCATGATTGGAGTGCTGCAATGGACAGCTACAAGATCTTTACAATGGATAGACAAGAAAGGAGAGGTGGTGGTGTAGCGTTATGTGTTAGGGAGTGTTTTGACTACCAAGAATTTAATGTTGGACATGAGAAGGTGGAAAGTTTATGGGTAAGGATAAAGAGGAAGGCCAATGAGTCATATATCTTGGTAGGAGCCTGCTGCAGATGTCTCAACCAGGATGAAGACACTCAGACATTCTTCCAAGAACTAGGAGATGTCTCATGTTTGCTAGCCCTTGTTCTCATGGGGGACTTCAACTTACCAGATGTCTGCTGGAATTACAATTCAGTGGATAGAAAACAATCCAGGAGGTTCCTGGAGGCTATGAAAGATAACTTCCTGATGCGGCTGGTAAGCAAGCCAACTAGGGGTGATGCCTGGTAAGACCTGCTGTTTACCAGCAGAGAAGGATTGGTGGGCAATGTAGAAGTTAGAGGCCATCTTGGGCACAGCAGTCACAAGATGATAGAATTTTTAGGGTAGGGAGGGAGAAAATTAGAAAGGCCAAGGCAAAACTAGAACTAAATCTGGCTACTGCCATAAAAGATAAGAAAAAAAAGATTTTATAAATATATTAGACACAGAAGGAGGGTGAGAGAGAACCTCCATCCTTTATTGGATGCTGGGGGAAACATGGTTACAAAGGATGAGGAAAAGGCTGAGGTGCTTAATGTTTTCTTTGCCTCACTCTTTCTCAGGAAATGGTAGAGTCACTGTCCCTGGACTTGTTGAAAAATCGTTTGGATGTGACCCCTGGGGACATGGTTTAGCGGTGGGTTTGGCAGTCCTGGGTTGATAGTTGGGCTTGATGTTCTTAAAGACCTTTTCCCACCAAGGCAGTTCTATGATTCAGTGCTAGAAACTGTTGATAATACAGGGATGTTTTAGTTACTGCTAAGTAATGCTTACACAGAGCCAAATCCTTTTCTGCTTCTTACAACACCCCATGAGACTAGGGGTGCAGAAAAAGTTGGGATGAGATATGGTTGAGACAGCTGACCCTAACTGACCGAAGGGATATTCCATTCCATATGACAATGTGTTCAGCAAAATTTAGGGGAAAGTTTGCCAGGGGGATGCTTCTCAAGGAATGACTGGGCATCAGTCAGTTGGTGGTAAGCATTTTTTTTCATTTACATCACTTGTCTTTCTTGCGTTTTATTTCTTTCTTTGTTATTTTCCTTTTAATTATATTTTTTTAAATTTTATTTCACATATTAAACTCTTCTTCTCTAAGTCCAAAAGTTTTCTCACTTTTACCCTTTCAATTCTCTTCCGTCCATCCTGCTGGGATATGGGGGTGTGAGCAAACAACTGTGTGGTGCTTAGTTGCCAGCTGAGGTTAAACCATAATATAAACAAAGGTAAGTTAAAAGTATTTCTAAATAGGATACATAAAAATCCTGGAGAGATAGGAGATGAGCCAGTGGAGACTTATTTAGCCCTGACTGCAACCCACATCAGAAGCTTAGTTGTCTGGCAGTCCTGAGTAGGAGTTTAACTGGAACTTCAGGGCTCTTGAATCATAAGCTGCAACAGACCTGAGTTTCTCTCTTGGTGGAGTTGCTCTCCTGGTGGACCTAAGGTAATTTTAACTTGGTTTGACTAACACTAGGTTTCTCAACAAACCTCTTACAAAGAACCTGAGATGTTGGGCCTGGGCATAATCCTTTAGGTACAATCTTGAAGTCTCCAGAATAGACCATGAAGGGATGTGTTTAGAGTTTTCAGTTCTCTAGATAAACAGTATTAAATAGCTCCATTAGGTCCTATTTAGCTCCATGTCATAAGTATTCTTTTGAAGACTGTTGTTGCTATAGAGGGTTATTTTACCTCAATTCTTGACCATTATTGTACTCAAAATATACCTGTTCCTGTACTTCCACTTATTTAGTAGGTTGAAGTCAGTTTTCTGCTTACATGTCTCCCTTTACTTCCAGTATTTGGGCTTTCCTGGGTACAGATGTGCTTAATTTGAACAGCAATAATGGAAGTACTCAAATATCACATAGTACTTGGTGTCATGGTTAGGCAAACACTCCTGGCATGAGGGCTGGAACTGAGAAAAAGCTCTGATTTGAAGCATCTTCTTTCTTGAGTAAGAAATTAAAAAAATATTTTAAGGTGATAAGCTTTTGTTAGTTTTTATTGTAATTTTTAATCATCCTAGTCATAAAATATGAGTTCAATTGATTCTTGTAGGTTTCACTAGAGAGGAAGGAGGTAAATCTTCATATACACTGGAGTTGTGTTAAACATATGAGGTAGGACTTTGATTCCATTATATTAATGATCTCAAAATGAAGCAAATTGGAGATATTGCAGTTTAAAATATTTTTGGTGTATTTTTTAACTCTGAAATAGCTGTGATGAAGACTGCATTCACTTTCTCTCTCTCCATGTGTAATTCCAACAACAGTAAATGCTAAACCAATTTATGATAAACATCCATTTTACTGCTAAGCACTAGTAAAGTGATTTAGAAGGAAGTATGTGAAGGGTGAGATGTAAGATGAAGACTATAAACCTGAAAATATATATGTCTAATTTTAGGAAAAGATTAATATAACAGTGAAGCTAAAATCAATAAAAAAGAAAAATGTTATAGTGGAAACAGCATGTCAGCTTTAAGTACAGCACAGAAAGTATTCTGGGTGCTGCCATATAGGATGATTATAATAAATTGCAGTGAATGGAGAAAAGATTCTGACCAAAGCAATTTTTATCCAGAGGATAACCTTATTTTGATTTTTGTATTTATGCATTCTCATCCTTTTTTTATTGCAGATATTTTACAGTGCATTGACTGCACTGTATTTTCAGTTTCAAACACAAATTACGAACTTGGATATGAGTGACTAGATGTAGGTTATTATATAACATATTTGAAATTGGTAAGTAGTTCTAGCAAAAGGTATATTACCATATCTATGCCTAAATACATGTTAATACTCAATTCTATTATGAAAGGTTCTTAGCAATTTTTCATAGTTCTTAGATTTTGTCTGCAGATTGCTACCTAGGGGTTTTTATTTCTCAGAAATATTTATCAATATATGTAATTATAAAACATTTTAAATATGATGGTTCATTTTGAGGAATTCCAGTTAAACTTCTCTATATTTATTTTTCCTTCAAAATAGTTTTAAAGCTTGACATATTGTTAATATCAGACTAACATGAGTATACTTAAGTAGATCAGTTTTATTTTTCATAAACATAAGTGCAACATATTTTCCCATCACATTATGCATACTCTGATAGAATGATATTTATAAAATAGTTTGCTTAATTTCTGATATTCAAATTATTTGTGAAAGGTCCGGCACAGTTTATTACCTACTCCATCTGAATTAATACCTCTCATCAAATGTAGCAAGCTCTGCTTCCCTGTTCTTAGTTCCATTGGTATCCAGCCATAACTATTATTCTTCCTGAAAACTTTGAGCTAATTCTGATTATCATTTACCTCTAGTCCATCATTTATAATGAGATATCTCTGTTCCATTTTCATTTTCAAGTCTAGAAGCCATTTAACTGTATTTTATATGTTTTATAAAATCTTTCAATTCATTTTTCCAGGTTTCTCTTTACCTTTCTTGACTTCTGAAAATACAATGCAAATGTTATGGTTGGGGTTTTGTTTGTTCAGTTGGTTTCATATGTTTTATAGTTTGTTTTTTCCAAGTACCTTTTTTTTTACTTGCTGTTTTCTTTCTGAGTTTATTCATATTATCAGCTCAGGAGCCTTTCTCTGGGCTGACTTTAACCTGCTAGATAGGTGGGTAGAATGGGTAGATTTTGAGTACAAGAACAGTCAAGAATCAAGATAAAATAACAACCCTATATAGTAACAACTAGTCACAAAAAAACCCCTGAAGAAATAAAGTAAGAGTAGTCCTAGTGAATACTGTCCATCTAGACAACTAAACAGCACAGTTCTGGAAACTACTCAGACCACAGGTCAAGAAAAGCTCCGACAGAACAAGCCTGATGACCCTCAGTCCTGAGGCCTTGTGAGTCCAGTACAAGGTTTATGGTAATGCTCTAACCAAATACACCTTTACAAAGAACAGAAATCTCGAGTCTCAAAAATTTCAGACAAATAACCATTTTGTCAGGGAGAGAGAACCCTTGTAAGTGTATCTATCGTAATGAAAACTTTCTGGGAAAACTTGCACTTAGTCACTCAAGTCAATCAACCAGACAAATCTGCAAGGAACCAGTTGTAATTTTCTAGTCCTTATGAATCTGCTAGTTTCTTTACTCTTGTCTTACTCTCTGCTTACTATGTTTTGATTTTTTTACTTTATCCCTGCTAGTAACTAACTGAAGTTAATGTTTTTTAACTATGGAAAAAAAGCATAATCACCGAATCTCTTATGCTGAGAAAGGAAAGTAATTTGAAGATTGTAACAATTTCTGATTTCTTTCTGAAACTAGAAAGTAGTCTCTCCAGTTGATGACGCAAAATAAATATACAGCATTCAGCTTTCGCTGCGGCTTATTTAATTCCTTTGTTCGTTCTTTATATGACTTTTATCCTTTCAGAAGAGAACATGTATTCATACAGTATATGGTACTTTTCAAGAGGTACTTTAGAATTTATTGAATATCTTAATAAACAAACATGAAGGAAATCAAATGACTAAATAGGTACCCAGTTAAATTAATTTAAAGAAGGCCTGGGAGGTTTTCTGCTTGTTTTTTTTGGTTTTGTTTTTTTGTTTTTAAAACATTTTAAGCTTATCAAGAATAATTGCAGTTTAATTTTACTTTAACTGAGTGAAGATGGGATATTCCTCTTGGTTTTCTCAAGGTTTTTACTTGAAATTGAAATGGCACAAAATTTTAGGACAGTAAAAATATTTTTAAAATAAATTATTGTAAAGGGAGAAATAGTATGAATTCAAATAGATTTAGGCTTTTAGAAGAATAGTCATGATATTGAATACTAAATTAGGTAGAAAAGATATGTCTGTCTAGGAACATGAAGAAATGTTATAAAAATACTGACAATTTTTTATCCATTACCTTTACCATTACACAATGAAAAAGAAAAAAGAATAACTTTTCTTTATCTAAAGGGAGACCATCTTCCAAAGAAATGCATGCCTCTGTATTAGTTTTTTAGTATACTCTGTAACTGGTAGTAGTTACAGTATAGTATATACATAATTTTATATGTGATTATGTTATAGGTATAAAATGCAGTAAAAGCCATTGTGTAATAATTAAGAAAAAAAGTGAATAGTTCTATAATTTGACAGGAGGCTACAATCTTATTTACACTTTCACTTCATTTTCTGTCTTCATTTATTCTGTGATCATGTCCAGAGTTATAAATGTACAACAAATCCCACCTCTGTACTGCTAATAAGAAAGGTATACTTCACTTTTGTTCCACTTACCTTTATGTCCTTTAGGGATAGGATTCTTAGAATCATAAGTGTTACAGTGCACAAGAACTAGTTTTAGCTTTTGATGCCTACACAATAATGTTTGCATATTACTCTACAATAGCATTGTGCTTTCATTTGATTCAGCTACAGTTTGCTTACATACTTGAGAATAAACAATTGGCATCATGTTTGTATCACTTCATACGTTTTCTATTACATATTCGTACAGACTGTGAGAAGGATTAATTAAAATAGTTTTTGACTATTCTTAGTTGTGATCAGGAACATGGTTTAGTGATGGACTTGTCAGTGTTAGGTTTACAGTTGGACTCAATGATCTTAAATGTCTTCTCCAACCCAAACGATTCTATGATTCTATTCTACACAAAATGAAGTAATTTATATGTAGACATACTATGGGGCATATATGGACTTCAAATTATTATTAGAGATCAGTACCATTGTTGAACAATTGTGTGGAATTCTTATTATGAACCAAAATATCATCCTGTATCTCTAATTTTCATCAAAAGAAATCATTCCTGATAATGGATATGTGGCACACTAACATTAAAGTAAAAATTGTTTGGAAAAGAGAAAGAGAGCAATTGTGATGATCAAATTTCCAAGGCTATATTTCAATGACATACTATAGCTCTTGTATTTTTATAATGATACAAAAAGATCCTAATCCAATGTACATGATTAAGATACACATTTCAGAAATTTTGTGTCACTGAACTCACACAGTAGCTGAAACTAGCTTGTCAATACTTATATAGCCCACTCTGTTTAAAATATCCTGTCACTCTCACCAGTGTTTCAGAAATACTGTCTTATACTTCATCACTTTTTCATTACTGGTTTGTGTGAGATTTTTTTGAAGAAAAATTGACTAATTGACTTTAGAACATAAATTCTTTTTGAAATTGATGGATGAGTAGAGTGTAGAAAAAGGGTCTTTTGAAAAATATTCTTGGTTAAAAATCACACCTTTTGACATCATCTTTTCTCCCCTTTCAAAAAATTCTTCTAATCAAGTTTTAAAACCAAACAAAAATACTTGTTTTAATTACAGGATCTTCTGTAGGAATAATGCATAGTTTTCCCATAGCTAGTGTTCAGCCTTTTGTTACCAATAAGGCTTCAATCCTTAAGTATCCAAGAGGATTTCTTTTGGCTACCTCTTCTTTAAGTGTAAAACACTTAGATCAGGACTGTGTTCAACATTAAATACATACATTGTCCATAGCGCAACATGGTATATTGCATTTAAAATGAAATCATCAGCCTACACTCACAAGTATCTTTCACATAAAAAAGCCAATTCTAACAATATAGATAAATAGGTATTGGCAGGGCAGGCAAGAGTTGAACCCTTAGAAATTTTGTTCTACTAAAAACATGCATGAATAAACAGCTCAGAAGCGATTACTTTGCACACGGCATTATGACAATCATAGATGGGACTATAATTAGGTCAGTAGATAAAGCCATTCCTGGTTGGTAATGACTGAAAGTCAGTGGTTTATACATTTCTGTGTAAAATCATGTGATAGCCAAAATTCTCATAAAATAAAAGTATTAATATTAAAAACAAACAAGAAAAGAAATAAAATAAAAATAAAGAAGTAATCATTCTCCTTCTTTTCATTATGTTGTTAAGGGCTGAATGGTCAAGAAATTTAGATACCATATAGGCATTCAGGGCCTTTTTCAGGATACAATTCTGATCAGAAGGCCTTCATTCATGTCATGGAAGAAAAGAAATTACTATGATTATGCTTCTAGTTTATCTGTTTGCAAAGTAAGGGTGCATCCTGTTACACAAGAGAGTTTGCAAATTGCTATGAAGTTCCATGATGCTTCCCCTTTAAGGAACAAAGAATATTGTTCTTACCTAAAAAGATGAATTCTCTCCAATGCAGAAATGAGATTTTTGAGTCTGCCTCGGGACCTACTATGTGTTTCTCCAGGAACTCAGGTGTTCTCATAGCATTTTACATGTGTCTTGATTTTACTGGGAAAAAAATTCTAACATAATTTTTCTGTTCAGAGAAACTGCAATTTTGAGAGGCTGCAGAATCCAATTCTGTGAGAACAAAAGAGATAAGATGCATTACTTTTGTTTATACCCAGCTCTGATATGCAGGTTTCCATAGTGACCATGGACAAGGGTAGTTTTGAACCATGCAGGCGCAATGGGCTAGGAGGAGCATAGCCCAGGGCAGCTGACCCAAGCTGGCCAACCAGAGTATATGTAAAAGTCACTCTCACTATAAATCAGGAAGTTTTCAAGGATGTTTGAGGACTTCTACCATGGCTTCCTTCCCAAGAGGGTCCTGTCTGTCTCATCCATCCTCCCACACCCAAGGCCCACTCCTTTGTTTGCTGTGACCACCACATTCTCTTTGGAGCTGTTGTATTCGCAGTGGTGGCATTCAGCTCTTGCCGCTGGAAGTGCATAGCTTGCAGCTACTACCTGGAGCTTTGTCTCTTGTATTAACATTAGGGTTAATACTAGTTCATTACCATTATTTTATTAAATCTGTTTTCATTTCAACCCACAGATCTCCTTTTCTTTTCCCTTTTTCTGCTGCCGGGTGATGTCAGGTGATAGAGCAACTGTCCAAACCACAACAATGCGTGTATCAATGACTTCTCAAAAAGAAGTGATCTGTGAAAATAGGAGTAATAATCCAAAGCATTGTTGAGGCTTGTTTTTTTTTTGCTTTTAAATATTTGCATCATAAATTTAAGATTCTAATTGTGTAACATATTATAAGCTGTGAAACATCATCCCCATCTTTTTTCCCCATAATTATGATTTATGTCCTGTAAATCAAAATTAAACTTGGCATTATTGAAGAAGTAGTTAGCAAGTAGTAATTCATATTCATTTAGAGAGTAATCACATCATTATTAAATTACTATTAAGCAGACTTAACTTTGAAAGAATGTGATACTTTATTTGCTCCATGTTGATTTCACAGATTTTAAAAGGAACAGTCAGTAAACTTCCTTTGACTATTTCCTCATGACAACATTGAAGAAAAAAAGAAAAATTTGAGCTGGAAAATTTCATTTATTTGCATATGGAAACAAAGCTCTGCTGATGTCTGAGGGAAGAAATGATATGTAAGTGCATGTACTTCTTTAAGGAATTACATTAGATATATTCAGTTGTTTTGTAAAAAGCAATGAAAATCAGTTATACTGGGAAAGTGTGACAAACGCAGAGCAAGAGATTGTTTTTTTGTAAATACATGTAGTTCAATACATTCATGTTGCAGAGATTTATCTCTAAATACTCTGAATATTTTACATGATAAGGTAAGATAGAATAGACCCACAATCAATGCATGATGAAAGGGTTATCTATAAACTGTTGATGTGCCTGTGATCAGATGGGGTCCATTAGAATGTTCAAGCACATCTGTCAGGGGAATTCAAGGTCACCGATATAATAGAATTGAAGCCCAGGTGCATTCCCTTGATCTTTTTAGATCTTTTGTTAATAAACAGAAAACTTGAAAACATTGTTAATACAGATCTGAAGGAAGAAAAATACCTTTCTGATGTTTTTTTCTGAAATGACTGTGCTGATTAGCAAAAGCAGCTGTTGTATATTAAGAACATACCACACTAAATCAACAATTCTCTTTGTTTTGGCACCTTTTTTTCCCCTTAGTCCTTTTGGTACTACTCTTCAAAAGCATTCTGACATTAATATTTTTCAAATAAATACATCTTTTGAGCCTTCTCTTCTGTCAAGCTGCTTTTTTTCATGTAAGGAATGTTTGTTATCTCTCTCCTTGATATGACACCAGTCTCTTCATTATTTACTCTTTTTATTTGAAAAGCTTTTACCCTCTCTAAAAGTGAGTGAGGACTGCAAACAATAGCAATTCAGATTCTGAGCACTAAACATCCTTGTATTTGATTTAATATCTTTAATTCCTTCATTATTTACCAAGAAGGAATATCTCCTATATTTCAGTTCACTAACTGCCAGGTCTTGCTAGACTTGCAGTGGCACTTTTTGACTAAAGGATAATAGTGAAAAAAACTAAACCAGAAAAGAAAAAAAAACATCTTGCTGTAACAGGCATTGTTTAATTTGGCTCTCTGGGGCTGGCTACAAATCTTCCTTATTCTTTGTTTTGCTAGAAATTACTAGTCTGGAAAAAAACTAGTGAAGAAAAGAAATTTCATTTTTCACTGTTTAGCTTTTTACACAAAGTATGATGGTCAATTTTCTAAGCGTCTGCCTTGGCTTAATTAGGTTATGTTAAGTTTGTAGCTTTATTCAAGCCTCTTTGATCTGATGGCTTTGTAATTCTGATAATATCAAGAACATACCTGTAAGGACTATATAGTTATTCATTTGATCAGCAACAGAGAATAAATCAAGATTAGTGTAGTACTTCAAATCTTAAAGTTAAATAAAATTATCAAATGATCATTTATTATAGGTGAATTGCAACTCTTGTTCTTATACCAAATATAGAAAATTAACCTTTCAAGCCCTGAAAGCCCAATAAAGTAGTCAAGTATTTACCCTGTTCTTTATGGTTGAATTCCATGTTGGTTAGACCCAAGTTCAAAAAATTTTACCTATTCATAATATAAAACATACCTTACGACATTACTCATTTTTCAAAATAGTTGTGCTACTTCATCTGACTGTAAGTGTGCCAGTAGAGTTACTGATGGTCTCTGGAATAAAGATTTGGCTCTAAAACTCAGATTTTTGTTCAACTTAACAATATATAAGAAATGGAAGCTTAGTCAGAGGCTTAAATTTTATTAATCCCTGCCAGGACAGAACATTACAAAAGAACATTACATATACATTTCTCAGTAATTATTTTTTTCTTAATTTTATACAGAAATAATTCAACAGTTCAATAAAATAACTTGGAACAAAAGTCCAGATGGATGAATAAAATTAAAATAAATGATCCTATCCTTTGCTTAGTCTATTAATAGAGTTTATAATGACATTTTTTTTCCAACAGATTATATAATTTTATGTGCTTTGCTTTGGACAAGGTAAAATGTAAAGAAAGAAAACATTTTTCTAATATTGGAAAATTAGCCCAAACCTGGAAAATACTGTTAGTGAAATATTCAGTGCAGGCCTTAATGTTAAAATCTAAAGTAAGATTTCTTAATGCTAAAAATGAAGAAACACAGGAACATCAAAGAAAGAACGATGGAAAAAGGTGAGAAACAGCGGACGAAACACCAAGGTCAGAGCAGATGGAGACAGAGCTCTCCATGCCAAACCAGATACTCACCTGAGTCCTCCATGGGCTGTTGGGGAGGTATCTCTTGAAAGAACTGTAGCCCCTGGAGAGCCCACCCTGTGGCAGATTGTTTTTCCCTGGAGGGATTGCAGCTGGTGGAGAGGGCCAACACTGGATCAGAGGAAAAGTTATGAGACAGGAGCAGTGACAAACAGCTGTGTATTAACCATGTCCCCACCCACTATGCTGCTCAGCAGTGGCTATATGAGTCAGGAGTTGAAGAGTGAATTTGAACTCTAGAGAGACAGGAGGAAAGGATGTTTGAATATTTGTCTTTGTTTCTCACTACACAAATATATTTTAACTGGTAATAAATTCAATTCATTTTCCCCAAGTTGAATCTCTCTTGTCTGCAACAATAATTGACAAGTAATCTCCCTGTCTTTACGCAGAGTTTTCACATTCTGTTTTCTCCAATTGTCACACTGAGGAGGGGAAACGAGGTAGCGGCAGAGTGGGATTTTGGTCCTCAGTTGACACTATCACATTATGGATGCCTAAGTCAAATGGTGTACCACACATATTTTCTATAATGTGTTCAGTCAGCTCTATGTTGGTGATTTCAATTCAATAACAATAACAATTCAATAAATAACAAAGTAATTAATTTACTTACAATCTCTTCAAATCAATTTGCAAACCTATATCTTGTTATTAATAAAGTCAATACAAATAAAATTAAAAGTTACTGAAAATTCTGAAAATTGTTTTTATAGAATCACAGAACAATTAGAAAGGACCTCTGTGTCATTTGGTTCAAGCCCCCTGGCCAAGCAGTGTCACCTATAGCCAGTTACCCAGAACCATGTACAGATGGCTTTTGAGTAATTACAGATGGAGACCTCCACAACCTCTCTGGGCAAGTTGTGCCAGTGCTAAGTCATTCTCACAGTGAAAAAGTGTTCCCTACTGTTGGAACTTCTTGTGTTTCGGCATGTGTCCATTGCTTCTTATCCTGTCACTGGGCATCACTGAAAAGGGCCTGGCTGCATCTTTGCACCCTCAGTTCAGGTGTTTATATACATTGATGAGTTTTCCCCCGAGTCTTCTCATCTCTAGGCTGAACAGTCCCAACTGTCATAAGGGATGCTCCATCCCCTTAATCTTCTTCATGGTTCTTTGCTGGACTGCGTCTGTATGTCTATGTCTCTCTTATTCTAAGACGCCTAGAACTGGACACAATAATTTAAGTGCAGCCCTACCAGTGCTGAGTAGAAGGGAAGGATCGTCTCCCTCAACCTGCTGGCAATACTCCTAGTGCATCCCAGGATACCATTTGCCACCTTTGCCACAAGGGCACATTGTTTGTTTGTGTTCAAGTTAGTGTCCGCCAGGACCCCTAGGTTCTTTTCTGCAAGGCTGTTTTCCAGCCATATGATGGCATATCAGAGGATATATAGATTTGCATTAGGTCAAAGAAATGACCTAATGGAGGAAAATCTCTCTTTTTAATGTAGTTAGAACATTTTAACTAATTCACTTATTGAAAAACCAACACATTCTTTACCTGGATAAAAAATACCTCAGGACTTATTCTCCCAGAAATGGACGGTAGAAACTGGATCCCTTTGAAGGCTATAACAAAACCTCCATTCTCCCAGACCATTTCTGGATATTCTTATTTATAAAAGTGTGTATGTATATATATAGTATGATTATCTGTACACTGCAATGCACAGTAACAAACTACACAAAATTACATATTAGCTTGTGCCAACTTTCGTCTATGACATATCTTAGTCTTTTTAGTAATAAAGGCAAAACCAACTAGCTACATAAAAGTAATATTTAATCATTAAAAATACAACTGCAAATTGAAAGGTTACCAGTACAGTACTTGAATATTACCTGCTGGAGAGCAGTGTAGGAGAAAGGGACCTGGGGGTCCTGGTGGACACGAGGATGACCATGAGCCAGCAATGTGCCCTTGTGGCCAAGAAGGCCAATGGCATCCTGGGGTGCATTAGAAGGGGGGTGGTTAGTAGGTCGAGAGAGGTTCTCCTCCCCCTCTATTCTGCCCTAGTGAGGCCACATCTGGAGTATTGTGTCCAGTTCTGGGCCCCACAATTCAAGAATTTTTATTATTTATATTATATATATATTATATTATTTATTTATTATATAATAAATATTTATTATTTAGAAGGACATGGAACTGCTTGAGAGAGTCCAGCGCAGAGCCACTAAG
>VZRW01003067.1:0-22794 GCA_013398125.1 Aegotheles bennettii | reverse complement strand
TGACCCTGCTCTGGCAGGGGGGTTGGACTAGATGATCCTTCGAGGTCCCTTCCAACCCTAGAATTCTGTGATTCTGTGATTTTTTCATTATTATTCAGAATGTAACATGAGGCCTGACTATACAAAGCTCGTTTGACCTAAAAGTCAGGCATTTTTCACGAGCTATTTTATAGACAGCTAGTCTATACTTCATAAATATAAATATTAGAACACTTCTCCACTTGAGAGTTTGCAGTACTTACTGAATCATATTTATTTGCTATGACTCAGTGAATTTTGTTCTAAAGAGTTACTGAAGCTGTATCCTATTGACAGAAAACAAAGCTCCAGTTTTAAAAATCAAGACTGACAGACAAAAGATTAACCATCCCAAGAGATATTATGTTTGTCTGAGGACTTTCTTAAAATGATCACAAGAGATTGGGGAAGAAAATTTTCTTTCATGTGAAACTAGCAGAATACTGGGATATTTTTTGCCTTTATCCATATTGCAAAGAATATTTCACTTCTAAAGATTACTGCAGCATATTTCACTCTGAGTTTTAAAGCACTGGCTGAGCTTCTGATCTCTTCAGAAAGCTTTTGTGTTTTGTTTCTCTGGCTTGTGAAGTACAGTACACATTTGTTTGTAGGATTCTGGTGATCACTAGTTCAATGTTTAATGTCTATGTGCTGACAACTGCAGGAAACATTCAGTGACCAAATTGCCATTCTTATTTGCTTCAATGTGAAAGATGTTATTGTCCTTTCACACATGAATAATTTAAGTATAGTAAACCACCAAAATTTTAGCTTTTAAAAATATTTTAAAGTGTTCAATTTTCACACATTAAGAATACCATTTGCCGTTTGTTTTTTGTTTTTTTTGTTTTGTTTTTTGTTTGTTTTTTTTTTGTTTTTTTAGGATGTACAGGTTATTTATGCAAATAAGGGCTGTTTTGATTGTTATTGTAAGGGTACTGAATTTTTACTTTTTTTCTCCTCCCAGTTTAGGACCAAATTCTTCAAATCAGGTGTCCTTGAAACAAGAAACCTGTGGAAAACTTGTCAGTAGTTCAGATTCATGTGAGGATTAGCTCTGGTGATATTAGTTGCTTCAAAGAAAGTTTTAGGAATCTGGTCCTTACACTGCAGTCTCTACAATAAGATAAATACAGAGTTTTCTACATAGCTTAGATAGAGAATGTATATTTCAAAAGTGATTTACACAAGCTACTACATGAATAGGAATTAGGAAAATGTACATTTCACATTTTTTTCAGAGACAACAACCCTGTAGACAAGTATTTCTTCCAAAGAGATCCACTTTTTTAAAAATATAAGGATCATTAACTACTTTATGTAAATACATAACAAGTAGAGGATTGGTTCTGTGACTTTCCCATTGTCTTTGTTTAGCCTGTATCCAGAGCTAAACTGAAGTAGTTTGCTCTCTCACACAGCGACCCCTCCCCATCTGAGAAGGGGAATCAGAAAGGTAAGAGAAGTCTAATGGGTTGAAATATAGATTAATACAATGAAATAACAAAACTAATACAAACATCAACATAAAGTATATAAACTTACACTGATTCCAGACATCAGAGGTAGCAGAGAGAAGAGCAGACTAATAGAGACAAGGCTGAGGAAACAACTCTCAACACTTATTATACCTCCCCCTTTTATAATGAGTATGATGTAAATGAAATAGTATACACCTGTTAGTCAGCTTGGCACAGCTGTCCTAACTTAAATTTCCACTGGACTCAAGGCTACTAATAACCTGCCTTCCATGGCTGACCTATTATCCTGTCCCAGTGAAACTAGGACACCCATTCAAAAGTTGGACATGAGAAGTAAAGGATTTTTTGTTTTAGCTTTCTTCTCTACTTAAGAATATATAAAATCTTGATTGAGATCCAGATTCTGTCTGGGGTATCTTATTTTACAAATTATACAGTGGTTCATGCAGATGGAGGAATCAGTCTAGATATTTTTGCTGACTTGTTTTTAGTCCAGACTATTTAATTAATTACATTATAAAACTTCGGACAATAGAGTTGAGAATATTTCGAGAACTCTTCCATTATATAAAGTCACTGAGACAAAACTGAGATCTGGAATCCAGGTCTTCTTAGTTCCAGGTAAGTTTCATCAGCAGTGTTAAAAATTTAAGATCTCCCACATACCACCACCAAACTGAAGAGAGTAATATCGGTAAGAGAGTGTATGGAATGGCCTTCGATGGAGACAGAACAGTTTTGAATTCACAGATGTTTACTGAAAGAAAAGTAACAGTCTAATCAGAGATGTTTCATTTTAAAGTTAAGGTGTGTTTTTTCTTGGACAAAGAAATCCTTGTCTTCCATTCACCTTTAGCATCTCCTTGTAATGTGATTCTCTAACCTCCTTCCAGTGTAGACTCTTTAGTCTTCAGTCATTAACAGCTCTCAGATCTTAGCTATGTAGTTCATTCTTGCCCATTTTTTATTCAGCTCTTTTTTTGTCTGAGTTCCTCACCTAATAATCTATTGCTTATATGTTCTGGGTATCCCTTCTTAGATATGTTCATCCTTTCAGATATTTTCTAGTCCTGTTAAAGTTCATATTCCTAATGTCTTAAGTTCTTTTCCAACCAGTTTCCTCCTCATTCCAAATTTGTTTGCTTTTCTTTCCCACTCTGCCTTATAGATCTCTTCCTCATGCTTGTCTTTCTCTAGACCTTTGTCCACCTTCATGTACACCTACTTTCAACAATTTCTTTATCCTAAATCCTTCCCCTCTGCAGTTCTGGATTATACTGCTCCCAAAGTTCCAATCACATAATTTCCCCGTCTTCTCAGTCAGAGGGAGTTTAGGCAAATATCTTAACAAGCTAAGCATGCAGTTATAGTTCCCCAGAATTCCAGCATTTTCACTCATAGATTTGTTGAACCATGATATTTTTTTTAATTTAAAACAGCAAGATTATTCTAAATATGATCATAAAAATATGCCAAAACTCTTTCAACTTTCAAAGAGGAAGCTGAAAGTCAAATAAGATAAACAACAGGTTTCCTGCTGAATTTTGTTGTGGTCAAATCAGTGCTAGTCATTGGACAGGATGTGAACAGGAATGAAAGACATAACTGTCAAGAGAGTCAGAAAAAAGGTTAATGATTACATCCTTGATTATTTATAATAATTTATAATAGGAATAATTCTGAATTATGCATCAAAACATCATTCAACTATAATCTATGTACATCAGAGATAAAAATGGCACATCTGAACTTTTGATATTTTAATAATTACCATATTATCACATATTTTATTTTCCCTCACCGCTCTTATAATCATTCATTAAACAGATTAGTTGCACCAAGTTCTGGGGGAAGGGGAAGGTACTAAGATTTAGCTTTATTTTAGCCGTACTATGAACACAGCTATAATGAAACTTAGGGTGATATTCTGAGCCTCAACCTGTACTTCATGTTCTTTACTGCTACTGTAAGAGTACTTTGTGATATCACAAATTTAACTTCGAGTCCCATGCTCAGCAGCCTAATTCCTAGATAGAGTGGCAAAAGTACCATGTAACAACTGCAGTACAGGGAGGATTCTAAGTTTCTAAAATAGTTCTTATTATTGAACTGATAAAACCTTTTTCCTAAATCATAGAAGACAAGGAGGCCCGATAATATATATGGAAGTGTCTGGAAATCTGATAGTGTTAGTTCATCTTTAAGTCATATTAGATTAGAGAGTTGAAGGGTTGATCTTTCCTGTTCTTAGGCACATATATTCAAATAATTTCTTTTTGTTCTCAGTATTATTCAATATGTGTTTGGCACCTAAAATAAAGTCCTTATCTTCTCCCTAGAGAACAGTCATTTTAGATTTACCATAAAATAATCAATGAAAGTGAGAAACAGGTATTGGAAAAAAAGAAAACACAAATTAGTGACTTAAAAAAAAACCTTTCTAGTGAAACCAGTACATCTTGACAATGCCATTATTTTAGATGTGCTGAAAGGTCTCCTGAAACTAACCGAACTGCTAGATTTGTTGAAAAGTTTTTCAGTATTTTGAAACAAAGGCTGTTGCATTGACATGTCTCGATCTTCTGGAACATGAAGAAACATTTGCTGAAATAAGGAATACCTGATGAAGTTTCATGTGACAGATAAGTACTTCTTGAGATTTACTTCTGATGTACAGTGATATTGAAATACTCAACTGTATGGGCTACTGTGTTTAAAAGGAGCACACTTGATTAAAATAAACAACTTATTATTCACTTCTTGATTTTGTTAGAGAAACAAAAGTTATCATCTATATTAATTATTCCTTATTTATTTTCTTCTTTTAACATTTGAATCTATGAAATTTTTATTGAAAATATCAGAAGAATACTTATTTCATGTTCTTGAGTTCACACATTAGCAATTAAAAAATAAATATAAAAACTAAAAGAAAGTAAGAAAAAAAATTATGTGCAGTAAAACTTTACTCAGTACTCTGTAAAGTGAGTATCAGTTCACTAAGAAATCACATTTTTTAATTTAACATAATATTTTTTCTCTCTCTAAATTTAACTTTCATTGTAAATTTATACTTTAAAAACTGTCTTGGTTTTCTTCTTTGTTACGTGCAAAGACTTTGGAATTTTATCAGAGACAAGTTTTTCACATCATTTGATATGTTCAAGTGGAGTAAGTAAATTACATTTGTGTATACTAGATCTTTGTTTTGGGGATTCTCCTTGAAAGTCCTTCAACTTCTCTACAAGGCCTTATCATCATGTATTCCATAGGTGGATGTATATGAGCAATTAAGGCTTTACAGGTAATGTCCCCCAAATTTTCCATATACTGTTTACTGACAATTAGTGACATAGCAGTCTCCTCAGAATCACACTGAAGGTAAGAAAATATTTTAATTACAGAACTGTCTCGGTTTTTGCGGCCAGGGCTAGCCGCGGCTCAGAGACGGAGTTTGTTTTTCTAATTCACTCCCCTCCACCCCCTCGGGAAATGGAAGAGATAGTAATAAATAAAGGCTCATGCAGTTGGAAATTTGAAAACTATGCAAATTTAGTGGAACAGGGGAAAAGGGATAACAGGGAATCACAGAATCACAGAATCACAGAATCCTAGGGGTTGGAAGGGACCTCGAAAGATCATCTAGTCCTACCCCCCTGCCAGAGCAGGGTCACCTAGAGTACATTCTGGAATGACTGAGGGAGCTGGGATTGTTCAGTCTGGAGAAGAGAAGGCTGAGGGGGGACCTCATTGCTCTCTACCTCTACCTGAAAGGAGGTTGTAGTGAGGCGGGGGTTGATTTCTTCTGCTGTGTCCCTAGTGAAAGGACAAGAGGAAATGGCTTTAAATTGCAGCAGGGAGATTCAGATTGGACATTAAGAAGAAAAATTTCACTGTAAGGGTGATTAGATATTGGAATAGGTTGCCCAGAGAGGTGGTGAAGTCACCATCCCTGGAGGTGTTCAAGATGCATCTGGATGTGGCATTGGTTTAGTGGTGATATAGGTAGGCAGCTGGACTGGATTACCTTGAAGGTCTCTTCCAACCTTGATGATTCTATTAATTTTGTAATACATCTTAAAAAAAAAAATAAAGAAAGAACTTTTATCAACACCTAAGTTTAGAAAAAAGAAATTTACACAAAACCAAAACCAAAAGTTGTACAAACTAGGCTATCAAAGTAAAAATGCATCAAGGATATTATGAACAGCAAAATATTAATATAATTAATTAACTTACAATTAAATTTCAATATTTCAATAATATTATCATTAATAGTCAATGAAGTTTCACTCTGATATTACAGGACAACCAATTTCTTTGGGCTATTCAGTGTTATCCAGTTTCAATTTTTTCTGTTTTGTAGTTTTTATGAGTTAATAATGGAGCAACACATCAAATTTTGATAGATCCTGACTAGTCAACTTGTCTGCTTATTAGTGGAGTGGTACATTCATCCAGTAATATTGTGCAGAATCAAGACCTTTTTCCAGAAAGTTTTTAGTCCTGAATGTAAAATTGAAATAAGTAGTCCTTTCAAGTTTATAGATAGCCTGAGCTTTGCTATGGTACAGTTTTGAAGTCAAAATCCTTCTTCTGCTCATCCTACGTACTTTATATATTTTCTGATCAGATTGTGATACACTTGAGTGTCAACTTGAGATTCAGAGTGAGCACAGAGTGCCTACAGGCACATAAAGAGTTTAAGAGATTATATGCAATGGACTCATTTCATCATAACTTTGTACCTTAGATTGTAGTGTATTGAAATTTGAGAACAAAGTGAGTATTTTACTGGTGTCAATATTTCCGTATACAATAATATTGTTGAACAATAAATATCCAATCTGATATAAATATCCAATCTGATATAAATATCCAATCCAATTTAAGAAATATCTTATATACCCTACAGCACATTCTTCCCACATATGACAAGACTAAATATTTCTTACGGATTTTAAAATGAGTCTAAAATTAAATGTAAGTCAGATTTCTGATCACTTAACATGTTTTCACATTAGACTAACCAAAGTTCTAATTTAACTATCTAGCTGAAATACTGAGATAAATGCAGTTTCTGAAAGGAGTTGTTAATTCTTTCATTGGAGAAATCAATGGTGGAAGAGCCACTCCAAATATGTATATACTGATTCAGGTGCTAATTTTAAGTTTGATCTAAGAATTTGCTATGTTATTACATCTGCCTCTGGAACACTATTTGATTCATGCTACATGAACTGGAAGTCAAAAACTCACTTATAAAGGAGCATATATTTCTAATAGAGCTAATAGAAATTTTTGCAGTAAAATAGTTTTCCCTTGAGAATGCTGATTTAATGAGAAAAGACTTCATACAATTCAGTCACAGTTGATGAAGATTAAATTTACTATTATCTATGTTTCTATATCCAGTTATTAATCTGGATTTCCTGCTTTCAAAATAATTTAATGACATTTTTTATAGAATAGGTTTTTTTAAAAAAAATTTCCACAGAATGCAAGTTCCTTTTTCTGAATTTTTGGTTTTCTTAAAACTTTGGTAGTAAATTTCAAAGAATAAAATGGAAATAAGTCACATTCTATAATACTTCAATAATTTCAACCATCTGGTTTTTTTCTACATGTGAATATTAGGAAGAGAATAATTCCAAATTTAAATTTTATTTAAATATTTTGTACCCAGCTACACATGATCGATGATGACTATTCACATAAAAATTATAATGGGCTATATTCTATTATTTTGCTAATTATACATTACCGTCTGTGGAGAGCAATGAACAATGTAATAATAGTGTTACTTGCAGGCCAAAGTCAGAAATATACTAATGCTTGTCATTCAAGACAAATACAAGTTATAATTTTCATAATTTGCCCAGATTGGATTTAAATGTGGACACAATGAAATGCATGAGCATTCTGACACAAGGAGGTCACACCAGCAAAATTTAGAATCAGTGATTAAAATATTAAAATATTTTCATTTTGGATATCAACAGAGAAGTGTCCTATTTTCAAGCTAGTATTGCACAAGGTCTCATGTTCTTAGTCTCAGTGTGAACCTCTAAAGCAGAACAGCTATGACAATGTTGGATCATATTTAACCTGACTTTTATCTGAAACCCTTATGATGGACATATGACCGAGATACTTTCAGTCTTCAATTCAATGCTCTTCAATTGGATAGACTTTAAATAATGTTTGAGCTGTGTTGCAGCTTTCTATTGTGGTATTTTTGCAAAGTTTTGCTAAGGATATATGTCACATATTATGGAGCAGTGACATAAGGTAATACTTGGACTTGAAAGTACTTTTGAGATAACTTTGGTAGATAATGAAGCAAAAGTAGCCCAGATTGACACAACTGGTTCAGTGATATAAACAGAGCAGTCACTGAGGAAGAACAAAGGTCTTGGAATTGTACATCTTCTTGAATGGATCTATATGGCTTACCACAAAAGAGAGCTAGAAGTGAAATAACATACCTGCAGAAGGGATGATCCCATGGGGAATCAGAACATGGAAGTAAACTGGGAGCCAAGATTTTTGCCAGAGTACAGTGATTCAGCTTCTGTTGGCCTGAAGGCTAGGACAGACTGTTCACTGTATTGGAGACCTCTGTAGCTGGTCGGTACAGAATATGTAGTTATCTTTAAATATGTATGTGGTATATAGTATTATGTACATTATAAAATTTCTTTCAATAGAGGCACAGGATACTTTGGGAACATATCTCTTTGGTGATTATTGTGGTATATATAAGAATAATTTAAACTAATTTATTTTTTCTGTAGCCCTGTAGATCATATTGCCATTGTTAGTAAGAAATCATGGATTTTTTGAAAAATGTGCAAGGACTGAGAAATATAACTTGTCACATTTGTTTTTTCTGGATTTGGTCTGGCTTGCCTGAACTTATGTTTCAACTTGTTTAGCTATAACAACAATTGCATAACTACAAGGTTACTATTGTGATTAGCTTAGCCCTCTATGATTGTGTAGTGTAGTCCCTTTGTTATATAACACTAGTCTACAAAGCAGTGCTATAACAATTTTAATATAGTTCAGTAACTGATAGAAATAAAAAGTATTTTTTTCTGGTGTAGAATTAATTATCTATTGCCTTAGAATAAAAACATAATGCAGAGAAGTTTGGTCATGGATGACAGCAAAGTCTGTGAAAGTTTGGGCACACAGCTCTATAAGTAAATCTTCAATGACCATTTACTGATCATTAACAGAACGGTATTTCAGGGCCTGGGTAAAAAAGGTTTTAAGCATATTTGCAAAATATACCATGTACAGTAAAACTTCAAAATAATGTAGAATTAGTGGGCCAATGAAGGAAGAATGATTAGGTGTACTGCAGGAACAAATGCATAAATATTATAGAATGACTTCTAAGGACAAGGAAAATCATTATCATATCCTCTCAGTGAAGACCTTGGGGTACTGACAAGTTCCTGCAGCTTATTCCAGCCTCACTTTCTTAAAGAAAATTGTCATTGACCTGAGGACCCAGAGGGGTGGTGAAAGAATGGGGATAACACCATTTGTTTAACACTGCTAACTGCATTACTAATGAGGCTTTTTCTTTAATAATCAGACACTTTGGAATACCAGTATTGGCATCATTGTAACTGAACTCATGTTAAGGTAATATGCTAACAATGATATCTTTGTTTTGCATATAAAGGTGTGTGTTTTCAA
This sequence comes from Aegotheles bennettii, assembly GCA_013398125.1. Lineage (NCBI taxonomy): Eukaryota > Metazoa > Chordata > Aves > Caprimulgiformes > Aegothelidae > Aegotheles > Aegotheles bennettii. Next base: position 13,579 of record VZRW01003067.1, on the reverse strand, counting down.
CCCAGGAACACTGCACAGCATAGCTGGTCTTTGATCCTGCCCTTCAGTCTTGGTTGTGATTTGGATCCAACCATTTGATAGAATGAAGAACGTCTGTAAGTTAGAAATTTTGTGTTCCATGGGTTCTTAGTCTCAAGTTTTGTTACATGAACTTCCTAGTCAGTGAAGAGAATAGCTAGGAAACTAAAAAATTTCATGTTAGCTATTGAGACAGACCATAAAAACATGTCTTAAATCTCCTATGTCCAGGATTAAGTTGTCTGTATCAGGATTGCAAGGAAAAGTGTGTGGTTTGGAGTCTCTTCTATGTATAGGTCCATCCACCTTCTGATTTTTTTGGGGAAAAAAGTGTGAATAGAAAGACAAAAGAGTGTTATTTTCAATGTACACTATCTATAATAACAACTAGCACACTTATTAAAAATATGGATGTTGAGATTCAATACATTCTTGCATAGGTTAGGAGGACCATACGCATAACTCAAAACCCATAAGATCCAGTGAATACGTGATTATGACTCTACTTTTCTCACTCTCTGATCTGTTAGGGTAAGTCTGGTCATTGCAAAGGAATTACTTCAAGATAAATAACTGAGATTAGAGAAAGAAAATAATTTACATTAGTGCCTATGTTGTAAGGGCATTCAGCAGAGCAAATGAATCCTGTATTCTCGTCCTCATTCTATGTGACTGTTTAATGCCACGCAACTCTTTCTTCTCACCTTTTGAACCACAGTTTAAAACGCCAGTAAGGACTGTATAAAGTAATGCTTAACTAAGCGCTTAGTTGGCACCTTGCAGGAAAATATGCTTGTCCAAGTGTGTGATTTATTGTGCACTTTCTTTTCAGTTTTAATAAAGTTACTCCTATGTGTAAAGCCAGCTATCAAAAAAGCTTGTCTTGCTCCTGTCTGCTTGTATCCAAGCCTTATTAGTTTTGATAAAACTGATCCAAAGCCTCCTAAAGTCAATGAATCAAGGCTTCTTTTCACTTTAGATGAGACTCAAGTTGTCAAACCAGAAGCAGATCAGCCAAAGTTGACTGTTGTACTATAGAAGGTATTTTGAACTAATTGACAAATCCTATCAACATTTTGAAAGTTAGTATATGAACTGTGAAGTGGATCCAGAAGTGAACAAGATGTTCATGCAGGTTAATAATGACATATTATGCGCTGAATGTCGTATCTAAGCTGATTTGTTTACTGCAAATTGGCTGTAACACCATTTTTCCCCCATTATAAAGATCTTAACAGATACAGTAGATGACATAAAGCTGATTGTTATTAGCAACTCACACTAAATAATAGGAATAAATAGGAGTTTTTTCCCAACTAGTCAATAAAGCTCACATCTCACTTCTAGAACCAAATCAAATAAAATCTATTTTTCACTGATCTCTCTGTAGAGGTGCTAGTAGAAAATATATCTTATGAATAGTTTTTAAAGAACAGGATTTTGAAGAGTGTAAGATTTGGCCTAGGTAGACATTCCACAGTCTGTCTGAGCAACCTATTCCAGTGCTTAGCTGTAAAATATTCTCTACTCATGCTGAAGTTGGTATTTTCCTTGTTACAACCCATGCTCACCCTCTCTCAGCCTTTCCTGTACAACCCTGAGAAAAACTTGACCTTGTGTCCTCTGTAGCATCCCACAACAGAGTTGAAGACAAGTTGCATTGCCTCAACTTTCTGTTCTTCAGCCTTAACAATCCCAGCTCTCTCAGTCTCTCTTGGTACATCATGGACTTCAGATTTTTAATCATCATGGTGGTTTTTCAGAGGGCTTGCTCCAATTGACAGCCATTCTTTTACTGGAGAGCTCAGCAGTGGGCACGGCACTCCAGATGTGTCTCACTAGCATTGAGCAGCGGGAAAGGAGGACCTACCTGGATATGCTGTCAATACTCTTTCCAATGCAGCACGGCCATTGGCCTTGATTGATGCAGGAGCATGCTACTGGATCATGTTCAAATTGTTGACCTCCAGGGACTTCTCTGCAAGCCCAGCCTGTGCTGGTACATGGAGATATTCTGTCCTCATTGCAAGACATTGGTTTTGCCTTTGAGAAATGTCACGAAATTCCTATTAGCTCACAAGTAATATAGATTCCACTGAAATGTTTACCACCATTCTCTTTCTACATGGCCAGTAAAAGGATGCCATACAGTTGGGAGAGAAAGCCAAACCAGACATTATTCACTCCTGGCCCTCAGCCCCAAGAATCCTAACAAATAAGCATCAAGTCAAAACATTAAAGCAGTATGGAGTACAGTTTGTTAAGACAGCATTCTGAAAAAACCAACCTGGATTGATCAGCCCAGGAAAGAAAGAGCATCAGAGGAATACGATGAATGTCCCTTTGTCATTAGACAAATACTGAAGAAGAAAAAAAGCTATTTAAACTGATAGACAAATGATGCCATGAGGGAAATGGTTATAACATAGTCATGAATTAATTCAGTTTGGAAATTAGAACTTACTAGGATAAGAACTTTTATTAGGGTAAGAATGATATGGGAACAGTATCCTACAAGGATAGTGTTTCTATTCAATAAATTTGCCACAGCCAGGAAGCAGTCTACGTGACCTCAAAGGCCACTTGAAATTTTATGTTCCTATTAAATTTATCACAATTTATTTGATGCATTGATACTGTAACTATTGGTTTTCAGCTTTGCTTCCAGCACAGCTGAATTTCAGTATATCCCACTGTGATGTTGAAAAGTCAAATGCTATGATTTTCTTCTGTTTCTTTGAAAGTATTCCCTATAGTGATATAATTTTGTTACCTATTATTTTAGCAGTAATATTTGCCATTTTAATATTGTTTAAAAATAACTAAATTATTATTTGTGTTTAAATGGTCTTTTGAAATGGCTGATTTCCCATGGAGATTTGGTAAACAAAATGTTTACAAAATTATTTGTAGGAATAAATATAAAACTGAGAAGAGCCTAATGAACCTAACAGTATACTAACAAGATTATGTAGAAAAAATCAGACATAAAAAGGTACTGTACGAAAAGTACAGACATTTTTTCTCCTAAAATAATTAAAAATGTGTTTTAAGAACACAGATGATTTTGTTGAGTCTGATTTTTTTAAAAGAAAAATTTTTTTGTAAAGTATTTCAAGTACTTAATTATTTAGTACTGTTAGGCATAAGTAAAGTGTGTCCTGAACTTGATAATTCTTAAGTATATTCTTAACTGAAAACAGGAATAAATCTACTGTCTGAAGTGGTCCAATCTGTGATTATAATTAATGTTGATTTTTCACAAAAACATAGTTCACTTTAATCTTTCAGAGTCTTTCTCAAGATAACTAAGGTACTGTGTTTGTTGTAGTTATTTATAAATGCAAATATCTTTATTTTAACTTGATAATCTTGAGATTGGGACTGATTTTTACTCTATGCAGAGTTTTCTTCTGAAGATTTAACTTGTTCACCAAATATCTCAAATGCACAGTGAAACACTTGACAGCAGATTGAACAATTTATTAGTCTGATACAGGATATCTTTTTATATACAATCACATTTGGCCTCATAACTATATTACACACAAGTATTTTTTGACTTGGTAAACTTTTTTTCACATAAGTAAGGTCCCTTTTCTTTTCTTTTCTTTTCTTTTCTTTTCTTTTCTTTTCTTTTCTTTTCTTTTCTTTTCTTTTCTTTTCTTTTCTTTTCTTTTCTTTTCTTATTAAAACTCCATTTCTGTAGTAGTTCTAACACTAATTTGGCCTCAAATCTGAAGCATTCATCTGGCCCACAGTGATCTAACAGTGGGTTCCAAACAGCAAAATATTTTCATTCCTAAAAAATAAGCTTACTTAATTGCCTAAAGTCAGTTATATTTTGGTTCTCGGTGAATTGCAAATAAAAACAGAGATAGAAAAAAATTATCCTTAAAGAAAAATGGACTGTTTCCAAGATTGTTATAATGATGATAAGGTATCTGATACTTCACTTTTAGTGTAAAACTGGTTTTAAATGTTTCTAGTGCTATTGCATGACGCTGTCTATAATCATTAGTTATAACAGTCACTTGTTTTTCAGTGCTCAATTAAATTAATAACAAGACAATGCCTTCAGAAATGTTTAGGTTTATGCCCTGATGAATTTGTTGTTTATCATATGACAGTTAAGTATGTTATTAGACTTGAAGCCCAAATGGCAATGGGAGTTTTGACATTAACACTATTTTCATAGAATCATAGAATGGTTTGGGTTGGAAGGGATCATCTTAAAGATCATCTAGTTCAAACCCCCTTGCCATGATCAGGGACACCTCCCACCAGACCAGGTTGATCAAATCCCCATCCAACATGGCCTTGACCACTGCCAGGGAGGGAGCAGCCACAGCTTCTCTGGGCAACCTGTTCCGATGTCTTACCAGCCTCACAGGAAAGAACTTCTTCCTAATAGCCAATCTAAATCTACCTTCCTTTAGTTTGAATCCATTTCCCCTTCTCCTATCACTACATGCTCTCGCAAAAAGTCCCTCTCCAACTTTCCTGTAGACCCTTCAAGTACTGGAANACAGCTCCATGTACTTTTTATGTTGGGGACTCCAGAACTGGACACAGTTTTACAGGTGGGGTCTCACAAGAGTGTAGTAGAGGGGGAAAACCACCTCCCTCCACATGCTGGTCACTCTTCTTTTGATACAGCACAGGATACAGTCAGCTTTTTGAGCTGCAAGCACACACTGCCAACTCATGTTGAGCTTCTTATCAACCAACACGCCCAAGTCCTCCTCCTCAGGGCTGTTTTAAATACATTCTTCACCCAGCCTGTATTTGTACATGGGATTGCCCTGACCCAGGTGCAGGACCTTGCATTTGGCTTTGTTGAACTTCATGCGGTTTGCACAGGCCCACCTCTCAAGCCTGTCAAGGTCCCTCTGATGGCATCCCTTCCCTCTAGCATGTCGACCACACAGCTTGCTGTTGGCTGCAAATTTCCTGAGGGTGAATTCAATCCCAACATCCATATTGCCGATAAAGATATTAAAGAGCACCTGTCCCAGTACCAACTGCTGAGGAATGTCACTCATCACTGATCTCAACTTAGACATTGAGCTTTGACCACAACTCTTTCAGTGCAAAAATGCAGCCAATTCCTTATCCACTGAGTGGTCCATCCATCAAGTCCATGCCTCTCTAATTTAGAGACAAGGATGTTGTGTGGGATGGTATCAAATGCTTTGCACAGGTTCATGTATATCAAATCAGTTGCTCTTCCCTTATCCACCAGCTGTGAAACCCCTTCACAGAAGGCCATGAAATTTGTCAGGCATGATTTGTCTCTGGTGAAACCATGGTGGTTGTTACCAGTCACCTCCTTGCTTTCCATCTGTCTTTGCATAGTTTCCAGGAGATTCTGCTCCATGATCTAACTAGGCACAGAGGTGAGACTGACTGACATGTAGTCCCCTGGGTATTCTTTTTGTCCTTTTTTAAAAATAGAGGTTGTGTTTCCCCTCTTCCAGTCAGTAGGAACTTCACCAGACTGCCACAACTCATCAAATAGTGGCTTAACATCTTCATCTGCCAGTTCTCTCAGGGCCTGAGGATATATCTCATCAGATCCCATGGACTTGTACCCCATCAGGTTCCTTAGGTGGTCTTGAACCTGATCCACCCCTACCATGGATTTTGTTGTAACTGGTCCTGTGTTACCATACGTGAAATTCAATTTCTATTGAATCTATTCAGTTTTTCTCTTTAATGTTTAAAGAAATTATTCCAGAAATACTGTCTTTTGAGAAGGTGGACCTGTAAGGACTTTTCTACAGTTGTCTGATTATTGATGTAACAGACTATTAATAATTATTTTAAAATAGTACTTCATCCTGGGAATATAATTACTTAAAAATAATTTCCACTTGTAGAGCTGGAAGACTTCCAAATTTAGGCTGGTTCAAGTTTCATTGATCTCCTTTATCTGTAATGCAGGATTCCATCATAAAAGAACATTTGAATAAGTTTGCAGTGGTCTGAGGACAACTTCTGGGATAGGGGTTTTTTCATAGTCATGGTCTTAAAATGTTTTTAACCAGACTCACAAAATTCAGAAACAGATTGTGATGGGCTGACTTTGGCTGGCTGCCAGATCCTTGCCCAGCTGTTCTCTCACTCCCTCTCTGAAAAAGGACAGGGGGAGAAAATAAAAAAAAGCTCATGGGATAAAGACAGGGAGATCACTTACCAGTTATCATCGCGGGCAAAACAGACTTGACTTGGTGAAGATTAAATTAATTTATTGCCAATTAAAATAGAGTAAGATGGAAGACAAAACTAAAACCACCTTTCCCCCTATCCCTCTTCTTACCCTCTTCAACTTCAGTCCTTTACTCCAGACTCCACTACCTCCTCCTCACCCTGAGCAGACAAAAGGGGTGGGGAACTAGGGGTTGTGGACAGCCCGCAGCATTTCATCTTTGCTGCTCCTTCCTCTTCACATTTTTGCTGGATTGTGTGTGAGACCTCTCCATAGGGTCTAGTCCTGTAGCTCTGTTTCTGTGTGGGCTCTCCACAGGTCAGAGTTCCTTCAGAAAATACCCACCTGCTCCAGCATCGAGTCCTCCATGGGCTGCAGGGGAATATCTCCCACAGCACCTGGAACACCATTTCCTCTCCTCTTTGGTGTTCACAGGGTTTTGCTTCCCACTTTTTTACCCCACTCCTCACACTCTGCTGGGCAGTGTTTTACCTTTTCTTAAATACATTTTCCCCAAAGCGTCATCATCTTACCTGCTGGGACCAGGTGTACCCTGCGGTGGGTTAGTTGCAGCTGGCTAGAACCACGTGTGACCAGCAAGGGACAGCCCTGTCCTTTCCTCACAGAGGTCACTCTGCAGGCCCTGCTGCCAGAACCTGGGCATCTGCATGCAGTACAGATAGCTAGAAGTGTTTTGTTTGTTTATGTTTTAGTCTACACTGAAAGATAGTAATTTTGATTTTCTAAATGGGATTACAGAGTGAACTCCACTGGCTGCCTCACTACAAGAACTGAAAAATAACGTGTGAAATGGATGTTTTAAAAAAGAAAAAGAAGAGAGAATGTAAATATTTAAACAGAGATGTTTGATTTGTATGAGTTGATATAATCCATCTGAGTACAGCTTGAGTATGCCTTGGCTTCCTAGCTCATCTTCAATCAGAAAAACTTGGCCTTGCTGAATGATTTTCTTTGCATGTAAGACCAGTTTTCACCTTTGTAACTAAAGAATTTCAATACTAGGAAATCCTTAAAGGTGGTTTTGTGATTTGTAAAAATATTTCTCAGGGACTAAGCAGAGATTATCAAACTCATTTCTCTTTTGACCCAAAGCAGATCTCAATTTAGTTCTTCAGAGTCCAAAGACTTGTTCACTAATCCACTAATCCCCCAAATCTCATAAATTATTGAAACTCTGTTATCTACAATCTGAAGACTGAAGGTCTATTGGAAAGACTGTGACCTCAGGGAAGCCCAGTTAATGAAATATATTGTCCTACATCATTAAATTTCTCACCATTTTAACTTTCACTTATTTTCTTTGTTTTGAGAAACAGAATTGTGTCCTCTTTTGAGATTTTTTTCACAGATACACTGTATTTATAGCATTTTGACTTAATTTTTTAAATGAATCACCCTGCAACATGGTATTGAAAGAACACCTTCTGCATTATAGCAATTTTTCACCTCCTCCTACTTCCTGCTACTGCAGAGGATCATGAGAATAGCTACCAAGGTTTTAAAGTCATAGGACCCAATGTGATTTTTAATTAAAATCTTCTTGTTGCAACTCTCTTCTTCACTTACCTACTTTCACAATATTGTTGAAGAACATGGATATAAGTGCTAAGTCTTAGGATATTGTATAAAGATATGAATTCTTCAAGAAATCATATCTGAATATTCTAATTTACCAATTTATAAAATCAGACTTATATAAAGCATACAGAGAGGTTGTAGTGAAAATATATTACCTTTGGAAAACGTTTGAAATATTAAAATGATAATAAAGAGGTTATTCAAATAAAAATATTGAGAAAATAGGATAGGATAGGATAGGATAGGATAGGATAGGATAGGATAGGATAGGATAGGATAGGATAGGATAAGATGATAGGATAGGATAGGATAGGATAGGATAGGATAGGATAGGATAGGATAGGATGGGATGGGATGGGATGGGATAGGGTAGTAGGTGAGTGGAGTTATAGGTCCTTCCCATTTACCATTTACCATTTACCAGTTTTGAACATCCCCAACCTCCATTTCTTTCAGCTTCTTTTTCTTTTGTCATTTTAAATGGATAAATCACCATGGTCTGCTTGGTTCACTACTAGAAAATATGTAAGAACAAGGACACATACTCTTCTATTTCTTTGCCCTTTGCTAAGAAATGTATCACATATCTTTATATATGAACGTGCACATTTAACAACAATGCTAACTTGAAACATTATTCAGAATAGCCTGTTTCTAGCCGCAGCTAATAGGAGTTGTGGTGACATAGTGAATAATATAAAAAACCTCATTATATTTCTAAGATTACATACATTGTACTTCTGTGCAGTTTCACTTCATATATATAATGTGGATACATAAGAATAACAAGAAGAAAGAGTATTGAAAATGTGCTATGAACAATAGCTTGTGATAAGAATTATAATTATGCGTCTGACTAAATATATACGTAACCTGTCTCATGTACAGCATAATAGGTGTATATACTGAAATAATATAAACTTGCCCACAAGATAATTTTGATGATTTACTGGCCATCTAGGGGGAAAAAAGGTCTTCACTTTTGCATGCTGTAATATGTACTGAAGCTATGTGTTGATTTCATCCTGTATTCCCATCTAAGCAAAAAAAAAAAGTATGTTGATAATTACAATGTCAAAATCTATTTTCCAATATCACTTCAAAGAAGAAACAACTCAGATATTCAAGTCTGGATTCACAAAGAAGCATTAGGGATTCTGCCTGTGACACCACTACTGGACAGATTGACCTGAGCTCCCTCTGACCACACTAATTCTGATAGTGAAATACTGAAAAAGGGTAACACAAATTTGAGCTACCTGCATTTGAGTCAAGATAATCATGTTTATTCAATAGTGCTAGCGGGTTTTGTCAGCTCTTTTTTTCTGTCTCTGACAGTGCATCATTCAAATAGTTATTTCCCTGTGAAAGTGCATAGACCTTAACATGTGTATCTCACTGATATCAGGTCTCTCATTCCTTGTTCTATTGCATAGCACAACAATGTCCAGACAATGTCTGTCCAATTGCCTATCAGTGTCTCAGATTTAGATCCTTGCTATTATCCTAATCTTGATTTTGTAACGAATTTTGAGAGTGAAATCTCAAGTCTGTGTTGTTTCTATACTAGAGCTAATATGATATCACCCTAGACAGTTTGTCTAGTTTTACCTAATAGCCAACAACAAATTTCAATGTCATGGAAAGCCTGGGAAGAAGATGGGAGTGGGGTGAAAGCATTTTTAGTTTTGTCTTAATTTCTCACCATCTTACTTTAATTTATTAATAGAGTAATGTAAATGAATGTTCCTAAAATCAAATCTATTTTGCCCATGATGGCAATTAGTAAGTGATATCTATCTTTATCTTTATCTTTATCTTTATAATTATCATTTATCTTTATTTTTATCTTTATCTTTATCTTTATCTTTATCTTTATCTTTATCTTATCTTTAGGCACCAGCTTTTTCATTGTATTCTCTCCCCCTGTCCTGTTGAGGAAGAGGAGAGAGCAGCAAGGTGGGGATCTGGCAGCCAGTCAAGGTCAACCCAACACACTATCATGTATATACTTTTTTGTAGGATGTCAAAACTTAAAGAATTTTACTATTCTGGACTCAGATACAGGATGATACCTTTATTTAGCATAGTACTGAAATAATATTTGGCATGGTACTGAAATAACAGGATGTAACTTTATGTATATCTCATATTAGAGGAAAATGTATTGCGTATGTCTAGCCCGAAGCTGTGGGGTCTAATAGGTTAGAAACTGTTTGCCACACTAAGAAATTTCTGCTATTTTTTCCTAAACTGCAAAAATTTCCTGCCCCTCATGTAAAGGCTATCAGGCTTTTAGCTCCAAAGCTTTATTCTATGTATTTACCTCTGAAGCCTAGTCCTAGCGTAATGGATGTCTGCTAGCTGTAACACATCTGCATGGTATGCCTCCCAGGCAGAAGTCTCACAGGATTAACTCCTGGGGCCATTTTCACATAGTCTCCAGCCATACCTGCCAAGCTCTCATTTAAAGAACAATTCCCTGTACAACAGCTCTTCTGAGAGGTATTTTGTTTCTGAGGACAGGTTTGTTTGTTTGTTTTTTTCTCTAATTTCCTTGACCATCCCTATATTTAACAATTCTTGATTCAGATTTCCTTAATCAAATTATATGTCCTGGTTTGAGCCAGGACAGAACCAATTTCTTTTAGTAATTTTATTTTTCAAGTAAGTCTCTTCTAAGGAACTGCACTTGCTGAAATTAACATCATGTTTTTTTCAGTCAACGTCTGCCTCTAGGACTGATAATGTTCGATGTTTATAACTACAGCTGGGGAAAGGTATGCAGAACCAAGTCCACTGCTTGGTTCTGCTAAACATCTAATGCTCCAAAAACAAAGGGGAGCAAAGTGGTCACACCTGTGACCCTCTTACATGGAGGACCGGACTGGACAGGTTACTCAAAATTGTCTAAATTAAGTATTCCATCCCATATGTGTCATACTTCGTATAAATCTGAGATATCATAAGGGTCAAGCTCTCTTCATCAATGACTAGTGTTCTGGGAGGATTCCATACATTTGTTTGCTTTTCGTCATGATCCAGATGTTCCTGCCTCCGTGTGTTCCTGCCTCCAGCTTCCGTCTGCCACTGAGTCCAGTGCGACTTTCCCAGTGTTGCCTTGCAGCCTTGGGGATGAGTGTTATTGGGGGTTTAGGGGGTGTGATATTGGTTTTGTATATATTTGTATATATTTCATTATTTTCTTTTTCATCCTCACTGTTTCATTAAAGCTGTGTAGTTTAGTTTCCAACTTGTAAGTCTCTCTCTCTTATTCTCTTTTCTTTCCCTTTCTGAGAAGGGACAGGGGTAATAGAGAGCATCTGTCATTTGTTTAATTATCTGCCCAGAGTTAAACCATGACATTGTACAACCTCATCCCTGATTTAACATGATAGGTGATTAAGCAAAACATATGGTTCATCATAACTATTGCAGTGATTTAACTAGCTTTGTTTTTTCTCTGTTTTTATTTCTGTGTTCCCGTGCCCTTATCTCATTCACTTACTTCTGCAGCATGAGAATCCTCACTGGAAAGTTATTAAAACTTCACTTGGGCTACCAGGTGCCATTCCACTGAATAAAAAATAGTAGAGAAATTATTCTCTGTCCATTTTTTTATTTCCCATCAAGGAAGTTAGCCTCTGCCTTTATTTCTAGGAGACCATTTATCTTCATTTGAGACCTTCTGTCTTCTTGAGCTTCTTGACTACAAAGATAATCACCAAATCATAGACATTCTTACCCCTTTCTTTGCCCTCTCCCTCCTGAGGCATGGATAGCCAGGATAAACTTTCTGGCCCCTTGTGGGAAGCGGTTCCCATAGCCCAGAGTGCTGGCAGAAATTGTTTAGTTATCTGGCATTCTTCTGGCATTCAGATACAATGATGAAGCTGAGAATTCAGACAACTCTGAAAGGATACAATAAAACTCTCCTATCACTTGAGCATCATCCAGACAATACTGTCAGCTTTGCTTGAGGAGTGTAGGAATTCAGGTACCAGTGGACACCCAGGCCCAAACTCTAATTTACTGGAATATACAGGAGACACAGTTTTCTTGTGCCATTCCTTCCTTGGCTTTGTCCCTCAGCACTGCTTAAAATGTTGTAGTATTTGCAGTGCTGTAGCTGTAGAAGCGAGGTTGTCCTGTTCCGTAGTGGAAGAGCAGCAAGCAATACAATTTCTCTGGTTGCCCCAGTTGCAGCCACTTCCTGATAAAAATGTTCATACCATGCAATAGTACTCTAGGACCAACTACTGCAATCAAAGATCCCCCAAGTGCACTTTGGTCAATGCTAAGTGACAAGAGTCAGGGTTCTGTTTTTGTTTTCAGGCACAGGTCACAAAGCTTTAATCCCCTATTGTATCATGATGCAATTGCAATAGAGAAGTGGGAAGGCATTTTCATAATTTGGTGGTTAATTAATTCTTCTCTGAGTACTGGGTGTCAAGCTGTCAGTTTGAACCTCATGTTCTTGGACTAGAACTGTTACTGTTTAGAAGCACTGACAGGTGCCGGTTCTCAGAAAAGGACCAGCATAAAGATGGGTATGAACTTTGCAACCCTGAATTGATTTCATAAATGCCAAAGAGGCATGGACAAAACAACCAGACACTTAAAGTTTCTTCAGTACAGTCTAGGTGATGAATAGATTGAGAGCAGCCCTACAGAGAAGGAGTTGGAGTTACTAATGGTTGAAATATTAGACATGAGCTGACAATGTGCACTTGTAGCCCTGAAAGGCAATTGTATCCATGGCTGTATAAAAAGAAGCCTGGCCAGCAGATCAAGGTAGGTGATTCTTGCCCTATGCTGCTTTTGTGAGAACCCATCTGGAGTACTACGTCTGCTTCTGGGGCCCCTAGTACAAGACATGAACCTGTTAGAACGGGTCCAGAAGCAGGCCATTAAAATACTCAGAGGACTGGAAAACCTCTGCTATGAAGAATGTCTGAGAGTGTTGGGATTGTTCAGCCTGGAGAAGAGAAGGCTCTGGAAAGACCTTATTGCAGCCTTTCAGTACCTAAAGGGGGCTTATATGAAATATGGGGAAAGACTTTTTACCAGGGCCTGCAGTGATAGCACAAGGAATAAGGTTTTAAACTGAAAGAGGGTAGATTTAGATTAGATATATGGAAGACATTCTTTACTATGACAATGGTGAGACACTGAAGCTGCTTGTCAGAGAAGCTGTGGATGCCCAATCCCTGGAAGTGTTCAAGGCCAGGTTGGATGGGGCTTGGAGTGACCTGGTCTAGTGGAAGGTGTTCCTACCTATGGCAGGGTAATTTGAACTACATGATCTTTAAGGTCCCTTCGAACCCAAGCCATTCTATGATGAGTTCTAAAGCCTCTAAGATGCCTGAAGTGTAATATCAAGGCATTTTTGGCACCAAGGTGCATTACTGGACTCAGTCTACATTTATTCGTATGCAGACATGTGATTATCTTCAAAACTTTACCCCAATAATTCCTAAAGACAGGAATAGGGGTAAATGCCCTATTCTTCTTGATGGAAGGTAATCATTCCTTCTTTGCTTTATTTTTGTAGCAAGCTTATAGGTAAATCTTTTACCTGTCTGCCTGTACAGGAGGTTAGACTGCTCATTCAGTAACCTCTTCCTCAAGCTGATAAGTTATGGGCAAACTGCAACACAATTTAAAAAAAAAATAACACTTTTTATTGCTTGAAATGTCAACTTGGAATGTTAACTTTATGTTGGAAGAAAACCACAATATTCTTGTACT
>VZRW01003063.1:178449-219224 GCA_013398125.1 Aegotheles bennettii | reverse complement strand
TTTTTTTTTTTTTTTTGGGTGGTGTGTGGAAAAGGTTTCAGAAAACGAATGACCAAATCCCCAAAGTATCTTTAGCTGTTGCCTTTGTCTTGGACATTTTGTCGTTTTGATTGCGGAGCTGCGGAATGGTTCCTCCAATTCCATAGCAAACAGATAACTTCATAAACACGGTGGATAACACATTAGCATTTCTAAGAAACCACAGGTAACCCGCTCGGCAGAGTTGCGGCTCACCCTCTCTACGCAGCCGTGCTGCTCTTTGAAGTCAAGCAAGGTGAACGGTATAATGGAGATGTTTAAGGAGGTTTAATAATGTAGAGAGAGGAGCAAACCAGCCCCACATCAGAAGAACCCTTTCTGCAGGGCCGTACTGTAACTAAATTTAAATGCAGGCTGCAGCGCCGGTGGCTTCCATAATCTTGGTATCTTTGAACATAAAGGGAACAAAAGATTAAACAGGCAAAGAATATACAAAGAAGAGTAATAGCAAATTTAGATAAAAACTTGCAAGTTAAGGCACGCACTATGCCCTCCTGAATTTTCTGCACTAATCTAAAAAAATAGCAGCTAACTACATTTGTTGAATCTTCACATATTTGATCCTTAACTTCAACTCCAGCTCTGCCTGCGCACTTACAGAGCCTTTACATTGTGAAAACAAGGAAGCATATGAAACAGCAGCTTCTGCAGATGATTTGTGCTATTTATTTACAGCCAATAAAATCAAAACTTGTTATTTTAATTGATTAAGTCATAAACAAGGAGTTACAAAAGTCAAGTCTCCATACTTGCACAGTCCGACGATTCCTGCTAATCCAGCAGTACTTAACAAATTCACATGTGGTTAGTCTGCCTTGCCATAGCTGTAGATCACATTTCTATGCTGCAAGCTGTGCAAAAAAATCAATATGCCAAGTTTAACATAAGGACAGGAAACACGATGTCCTCCTATAATTTCAATGAACTTCAAATGACTGTGCTGTTCCTAGTCTGCACAGTTTATTTCAGAGAAATGCATTTTTTAAGAATAAAAAAGAACTATCACACAGAGAAATATATAAATACATTGGTGGAGTCATACCTGACTCTATAATCACAATTTATTTCAAACAATCTGACATTTTAGAATAGAATAGAGCAGAGTAGGATTAGAACAGAACAGAACAGAACAGAACAGAACAGAACAGAATTGTTTTGGTTGGAAAAGACCTATAAGACCACCAAGTGCAACCATTAATCCAGCACTGCCAAGGCCACCACTAACCCATGGCCCTCAGCACCATATCTACACGGCTTTGAAATCCCCCTGGGGATGGGGACTCCACCACTGCCCTGGGCAGCTGTGCCAGGGCCTGACAGCCCTGTCAAGGAAGAAATTGTTTCTCCTACCCAGTTGAAACCTCCCCCGGCACAATTTGAGGCCATTTCCTCTTGTCCTATCACTTGTTCCATGGGAGAAGAGACCAACCACCCCGGCTCCAACCTCCTGTCAGGGAGTTGCAGAGATCAGAAGGTCTCCCCTCAGCCCGCCCATCTCCAGGCTGAACTCCCCCAGTTCCCTCAGGGGCTCCTCATCACACTTGTGCTCCAGACCCTTCCCCAGATCCATTGCCCTTCTCTGGACACGCTCCAGCCCCTAAATGTCCTTCTTGTTGTGAGGAGATTTTGATTGCATCATCAACCAGTCAGGAAGCAGAGGCTTGTTCTTCAGACAGAACATACGTTAGCCATATATATTTTAGATTTACGGTAAGTTCCTGTATGCTTTTTTCATATATCAACTCCTTAAAACACAATGCTCTTTTTTCTTCAACTGACTGCACTATGCTATAGTTCATTTATTTACACCCAGTGGCAATCACCGTCGCCATGAGCTACCAGAGCCCCCACTGCTGCCAAACTCTTTCCTTGTAAAGGGAAAAAAAAAAGATTGGTTTTAAACATCTGCATTTTCAAAATATAAGACTATGCAGGGAAGCAGAGAAATTCTTAATGTGCGATTGGCTCTTTCAGTGGTAATTTCTCTTCATTGCAATGAGCAGCTGTAAATGGATTAATGCCATTTAGCTCTAGAGAGCATGTCATTGATCTGTACTGAACATATAAACTGTTATAAAACACACTCAAAGACCCACACTTGTTCCTAACTTTCTATTAATATGTCATTTGCAAGACAAATTTTATTCAGAGATTAATGTACCATTTTAAAAACCCTAGGCATAAAGCTCCCAATCAGAAAATAACTGTAACAAGTTTAAGTGTTGAACAATATTAATACTGCAATAAATTACGATTTCGGTACATTTTAGCCTTCTTGTAACAGTTCAGAGAGTGCAGCACAGCCCCCCATATGTGAAGTTATTAATAATATTGCAGCAATAAATGGTGATCATCGCCCAGTGCTGCTGCACTGTTTTGGGATGCACGATCTTTGCCCCTCAGAGGATGCAGATCATCACTGCAGAACAGGGGTGGGAACTGATTTCAAGGTATGTGCTGTAGGAGTGAAGGTACCACTGCTTGTGAGAAGCTGTAGGTAACTTCTGGACCTAAATAATGCTCAACTCTTTCAGGGGCTTTCACGCAGGGGTGACATTCACTCAGGAAACTTCCCCCAAGCAGACAGCTTCGTTAGAGTCAGCCAAATGAGACTGTGTATCTGTAAATCGCCATTGAGGTTGTACTAAATCTTTAATGTCTTAATGCCTCTATTTACTTTTCCCCCCTGTCTTTGACATCCTTTCAGTGCGAACAGCTATATTCAATTTAGAAGGGTTTTCTTGGTGGTTTTATTTTTTTTTTCCCTCCCCAAAATCAGAAGGCAGGAAGTAGATGGGTGTAACTTAAAGAGGCAGCTGAGATGAGTTGCTGGCAGGGTGAAGTGGTAGGTTTTAGTAATAGCTGGAAGCCGTAAGTGGTTCTAAGCTTTGAAGTCAGTGCAGCTTTGATGTGCTACTCCCATAGTTAATCGCAAGATAGTCTTGAAAGAAAAAGATTTCCCAAATACCATCCAAGTGTCGTTGCTTATGAAATCCTTGTATGATTTTTTTTTTTCCTCTGTTGAACTTTAAATCTAACACCGGGCTGCTCTCACTCCCTGTCGATTGCTCCTACTCTCTTTCAAAGTGTTTTAATCGGTTAAAAGGATAATTAAACCCATGCTCAGTTTGGTGCGGCCAAGCAGCTTGCTGCATGTTCCTTTGCTGAATCGATTTTGAGCGTTTTCCTACCCTACATCGATGCTCAGACCCCGGGAGGGACCGCAGGGTGGGATGCTGGAGCAGCAGAAGGATGGAAGCCAGACGGCATCCCCGCTGGCAAGCCCAGAGGGGTCCACTCACCTTCTCCCTGAGGGAACAGCCATGGCTCTCCCAAGGGAAAGCATCCACAGAGGGGAAGAGAAGGAAACCCTTCTGTCTGCTCTGCCCATTGCTGTGGGTCTGATGCCTGGGAAAGAGCATTTCAGTGCTCCACTACTGGAATCCACCTGTGTACATGGAGATTGAAGAGAAGCAGAGCTGAGTCTAAGGGGAAAAAAACCCCCAAACTAACAAGAACAGGGGAGTTTCCTCAATGGGTATTTGTCTCCTATACTGACACTGAGGAGGAATACCTACTGATTTTTCCCACAATATAAATTGCCCTTGAGTTGCACATTTAACCAATAGAAGCTTTCATGTTTACTGAAAATATAAACAAAACTACCCTCGTACAGTTAGGTTTAAGAACAGAACTCATAAAAGCCTGACATTTAGTATACTCTGAAAATGATGGTACAATGCCCAATTTATTTTAATAGGTAGATTTTAAATCTGAGCCTAATCTATGTGTCAGATGCCATCTACAAGCCACATGCTGAAGCGCAGCAAAACAACTGCTCCGATGAGCCCAGAGCTAGCAGGGTAAGAGCATTAAAGTGGTTCAAACCACAGCCCTTATTCCACATCAAAAAGCTGTTTACCTGGGCACACCTATATCTGAATGGAAAAGGGAGATGCTGATCACAAAGATCCAAGCACGTCTAAACGGACAGAAATAAAGAAAATGGCATGAGATTGGTAAATTACATGAGAGCAACACATCAAGGTTAGAGGTCACTGAAGATTTCAGCAAATCTCAGAAGATATGGCAACAGATTAAGCGAGGGGATAGACTGCCCTCCAACCTCAACCTGTTAAGACCTTTGAAGTCTTGTGGTGACCTCTATCCTGCTCTTTCATATTAGTTGTTAGTTACACTAATTACAGCCTAATGGTGTGCTGGAGCCAGACACTTTTTCTGCAGCCATGCAGAGGAGGAGTACATATGAATTGGCCAAATCCTGCCCTGCACACCACAGGCACCCTGGGAGAGGTGTCCTGTGTCATCTCATAGAATTATAGAATCATTATGGTTGGAAGGGACCTCCAGGGTCATCAAGTCCAACCTTTATCCCATCATATTCCTAACCATTGGACCATCAGACCATGGCCTCAAGTGCCTCATCAACCCTTTATTGAACAACGCCAGGGACGGTGACTCCACCACCTCCCTGGGCAGCCCATTCCAGTGCCTGACCCACCTCTCAGTAAAGAACTTCTTCCCAATATCCAACCTAAACTTCCCCTGATGGAACTTGAGGCCATTTCCTCTCGTTCTGTCATTAGCAGTTCGGGAGAAGAGACCAACACCAGCCTCACTACAACTCCTTTTAGGTAGTTGTAGAGGGCAATAAGGTCTCCTCTCAGTCTCCTCTTCTCCAGGCTGAATAACCCCAGAGGTACAACCTGCAAGATGTTAGTTATGCTCTGTACCTTCAAGAGATGCAGTCTTCACTGGGGGAAGTCACAAACCCAAATAAGCCAGAACCCAAAGCAGATGTGTCGAAGAGGGGTCTGACAGCAATGCCGAAACAAATTGAGTTCTAAAAACTGTATTAACATGCACTGGCATAATGATAGCCAAAGTCAGGATGTAAAGTGCAACCTCTCATAAATACTGCATATCCAGCACTGAAATCAAAGAAGTAACTTGCTGTTGCTGGCAGTGAACTTGAGTGAGGGAGTGTGGGACTAGATGTGGAGTCTATTTGCATTGATTTTGCATCAATATCCATATTAATGTTAAGACAATACTGTATCATATTTGGGGACAGCACTCAGCTCGCAGAGTCTCTCCTGTGGATGAAATATCACTTGTAAAGCTTCAGTAAATCATTTAGTAGCATTAAACAAAGTCAGGCACTAAATCAGAGGAAAATCTTAGAAAAAGAGATGTAGCACAGAAAAATCACACCAGAATACACAACATGTATAACAAAAAAGTCTGTGCATTGAAAAAAAAATAATAAAAAAATCAATTTCTACTTCCTCATGTATATGAGGAATAGTTTTTACGTGGTTGATAAAAGCTTTGGATGGTGACAAATCAATCCACCTGTGACTGCTGGTACCTCTGTTACCAAGATAACATTATTTATCTGCAGGTGCAAACTACAAGCTGTGAATACACTGCTAAACCATACAAATGAAAATGTAGTTCCAGTGAAGACACAAATGAGCAAAGCCAGGACTTCACTGCATCAATGAGTAGCAGCACTCTCAGAAAGCAAAATGACAGCAAGAGATATAAATGCTCATACATCTATTTCATCTGGAATTTCTAAACTTTTAATAAAACCTGAGCTTTATGATCCACAAGCAAAACAACAGGAAAGACCCCCACTTCTATACTGAGCCCTGAGCTGCTCTGGAACAAAGATATAAGGACACAGTGAGACACAGGAACTGATCTTCACAAGCTAGCGTGTGTCCACCTTCTACTGACATTGTACAACATGTTGGGCTCCCCAGTGGTATCTGCTTCCCAGACCAGCCAGGTCTCCCACAGGCTGAGTTTATTATTTTGCACAATTTGCCCTATTAATGCACAATTTGCATCTACTGTTTTTGTTTAAGGCATGTTCTTGCTGGGCTGGCTCAATGAGGGCAACTTGTGGCGTTTGGCTGGTGGAAAATTTTGGTGCCATCTTCTCTAGATGTTTGTGGTTTCTCTTCACTTTGTCCTTGCCCAGAGAGAATGAATATGAAAATCAATCTCTTTGTTCTTCTGTCTGTCACTAACACTATCTCTCCCTAGTGTACAAAAAATCCTGCTGTTAGCTTGAGTGAACATCTTACCTCTCCCCTCATGAGGCCACTCCATCTCATGATCTACTTTTTCAAAAAATGCATGGCATTTACAAGGCATTGGTAAAAATACTGAACTAGCACAGACTGGCTGATCAAAGTCATGGAGACTAGCAACACCTTGAGCCCTCATGCTGTAGCCTGCACAAAATGAACGTTGTTCCTTGAAAAACAAAATAATCAGGAATCACTCTTTTTTTAGGATGGATGAGGAAAGGAGAGCCTTCAGCTATATGATAGTGCAGTGGTTAGATCACTGACACTAGAAGCAACAACCAGCTTCAGTTCTCATTTCAGTGGAAGGTGTCTCAAGCCAACATGTCAAAGGAAGGTGACCAAATTGTCAGCCACTAGCTCTGGTCCCTCTTTCAGTTCCCTGTCCCCTAAGGCTGCACCTCTTCCTGCACAGGCAGACAGATGTCTATGGGAGGGTGACACTTTCCTGGAAGACAGGAGATGCGTGCTTCAAGAATAAAGGAGAGAATTATACCAGACAAAGCATGACACAAATGTTTAATAAGTTTCATCCAGGGCTATTAAAAGAAAGAGAAAAAAACACTCTTAAAAATTGTCATTAGTTCACATACAGTATTTGGTTTAAAATAGTGGTCTGCAGGGATGTGGGACCCACCAAAACCACTGTGAATCTTTAGTGGCAGCTGAAAGAGGTCCTCGGCTGACAAAAGAAATTTGCAAGATTCATGAGCTGTGCTGAATTTGCAAGCTGTACCTAACATACGAGTCTAAGTTCTGCAATCAGTAACAGGAAACCCAAAATCATAAACATCCAGAGCGCTCCTGAAATAAAACAAATCCTATCTTGCAGCTCTGGCGTGCATCATTATCAACGTCCAGCATCGTACTGCTTTAGGAGCTCCTGAACGAGCATCTTACATGTGTCTGATTTTATGGGAAACTTTTTATGCTGAAAAGGGAATAGATTTCACTGAATAGACCAAGTTGCATAAGCAGATGCCCAGACCTCTGCCCCCAAATCACCCGAATAACAAACATTTTAATGTAACTACTCAGAGTAATGATAAGTCCTTGAAGTTCAACTACCCTAGACATGCAAAGTGATGCCCACTCCTGGGGCACAAGTGTTCTGAGATTTTGTTTATGTTCCCCATATGTGCAACTGCACTGGAGTACTCCAGTCAGACCAGCCACATCACCCACACCTTCTGGCAGGGCTGGGATGCTCCTTTTCACACCAAGCACGAGTGTCCAAATACACAGGGGAAGCCCTTCCAGTTTAACACTCAGCTCAGTATACAGCTTAAACTCCAACATAACAGCACCAACCATCTGGTGGCAAAGAGGGAAACAAATTATGACCTGTCTTGCCTGGCAAGGTGAAGTCACAGCTAAGGTGACACATGTAAGCCATCTTTGGGACTCAGATGGATCCTCATGTGAATACCCAAAGGTCAAAAACTGGCCTTCAGATTTCAAATATATGTGGGTTTTACTTATACATGATACAAATCACATATATGTTATACTTTATAATGTATAAATTCAAACCAAGTATTAACATAAAAATATCAAAGTGATAACAACTTTTATACACAATGCCTCATTTGCACAAGGACTAAACCCATCAAAAGACGACTCTTGTCCTGTAGAGAGATGATGGGCACTTAACAGTATTTCTTCAAAAGTACATGACATTTGCCTTTAAACTGACCACTGTATTCACAGTGGCAATAATGAACATCACCTAAAACAGTTCAAGATATTAACCATGCAGATTATTTCTCTGTTAAGTTGTTGTAGGTATATCTTGTAAACCTACCTAAAAGAAAACGATTAATGTGGGGGGGAAATGTCCTATTCCCCTCTTTCATATAACAATTGGAATATAGTTTTAAAAATATTACTTATTAAAGGTGGCTTACTAAATTAAAATATTTATTGGAATACTTAAGTATTCATAATACAGAGACATACATTGTAAACAGTTAGCACTTAGAGTATGGTTTTCATGTCATATGTCTACTTAAATTAGCCTTGTCCTAAACACTATTTGTATAAACAATCAGCATCTGAACATTAGTTATAAGCAGTTGTTTGCTTTTGCTTTCAACAAATAGATAACAATCACAATGCATTTAAAACAAGTCACTTAGCTGTCCCTGTACATTAACATGATGAGATTAGTCACTGACACTGGTTAGCAGAAAATGACAAGTCCTCTCGACAGAAAATTGGGCCTTCCAAATATAGACATGTTCCCTGATAGAAGAAAGTTTAAAGTGCAAATACACTGTGAAAAGGGCCTCTAAAAATGGCATCTCAGAGCTCCATGTTTCTCATCTTTTGGTTATCTCACGGGTTGGGAAACTGATCTTCTCGGCTGAGAGCTAGCTGGAGCAGCCAGAAAACTGTTAAATTAGCAACTTGAGGGCAGGGTGCTAAGAAGGCAAATATGATATAAATTTAACCTCCATGTGTTGCAAATAAATTTAATTTATGTGGCAAAGAGAAAGAAAAGGAATGTTAAAATCAATTCTATGCCACTGTCAGGAGTTTTTCCAATTCTTCTTCGTTGTCCAATCACAGCCATGAGCAGGAATTTGATATAATTGCCGTTACTGATAATTTGTATGCTTGAACTATTAAAATGTCTGTTTATCACCTATTTAGATTGATTCAAGTGAATAAAAATGGTGAGGATGTGGTGGTCTCTTCTAAAAACACCGTTACTTAACCCAACAATACTGATAAATCTGAGCTTGGGTCTTCTGTGCAGTATGATACCACGATAAAGCCCAGGAGAGGATGCTGGTGGGGACGTTTGTGACAGACTACCTTGGCAAACCAGAGAACGGGGTCAGCTTCTGCCTAAGCACATCTCTGAAATGCATGGAGAGCTTCATCAGTTCAGGAGATGGAGGGTGGTGGTCATAAACATTAAATGTTTCTAAAAACTAAGAATGGCGATTTTCTAGCACAAAAGGGCATAATGCTTACTGTGATTTTACCATTTTGGGCAGTGTTGTGATGGATAAAGATGAATGAGGTCACTGGGCTAGAGATGGGTGTCTGCCTGGGGCCAGTAAACCTGACCTGATGACACTGGGTGGGATTGAAAAGAGAGAAGCCTCAGCCAGCAACACACATGCTCGAGCTTCAAAAAGGCTATTTTCTTCATGGTAGGAAAAGGATTAGCAAATTTAGTTAAGATGAGCTATTTAAACATAAATGAATGAGTGGAATTTTTAAAAAGTTTGTTGGATGACAAAAACCCCCAAGACACAGTGCTAGTCCTCCTGGTCCAGAGAAAAACTGACATCAGTCAACGAATATAGAAAAAGGTGAAATAGCTTGTTATTGGCATAAAATAATGATAAGGAAAGCTAAAGCTGAGGAAAACCAATCTATGGCTGGCAAACTTATCACAATGAAGAACTTTGTTTTACACACAAGCTACAAATGCAATCCATAGCAAACATACGTTGATTTTCAGATGGAGATGGTGAAACTGTAAATAACAATGCAGATGAAAGCATGAAATTGTTCAATATACGTTTCTGTTCTCTATTTGGAAAAAAAATGGGAGTGTGTTTGATGAAGTACATTCTTCCTTGCTTCTCATCAATATCGTCTCAGGTATAAATATTTTTAAATCAGCAGGCTTGCTGAGCCTGTATTCAAGAGTCATAAACCAGCTACCTGCCTACTGATGTTCATTTTAAATAAAACTTAAAATAGCAGAGAAGTTACAGAAGAAGTGAAAAATCCTAATCCAAAATTTTACGTGACTATTTGCACAGTTAGCCTGACATAAATCTCAAGAAAAATGGATATATATGTCCATAAATTCCTAGGTACCATGGATATGAAGAACAAGTTCTCATTTTTTTATTGCAACTTTTTACATGTCTGTCTTCTTCCGTTGCTCATCTTCCCAGGAAATTCACTCTTCTTTAGGGAGAACAATCACAATTCATTCAAATTTTCATCGCAAGTCATTTGCTGTGAGTTACAGTCATCCTAGGTGCTTACCACTCTGTTCAACCCGCTGATGTATTTTTGGGGGTAACTGTTGCTTACTCAGCTGTTCCTGAAGTTTTATGCAGGCACCAAGGAAGACAGGGTAACTAAAACTGGAAGTTTGGAAGGGACTGCCCAGGGAGGATGTGTCATCACACAACACAAAGGAAAGAACCGATGATATAAGCACCATCAGGAAGTGATGTATGAACACTTGTTCTTGTCTTGGGATAAAGGAAGCAGCTGATGCATGCTAAAAATCCCTTTCAGACCTACAGTGCTGTGACATTGGAGTTTATTCATGAAGAATTAAGGTAGGAACACATAATTACTGAAAAGTAAGTCCTAAACAAATAAACTCAGTTTCATTCTTTGGTGAATTAGCACATTTAGCTGATAAGGATTTACAGGTGAATAGAGTATGTTCAGGTTTTTATCAGGCACCTGATTTATTCCTCCAGAGCATTCTGAGCAGCAGGACAAGTTATGTCAAATTTCTTATGCATTTTTAGAAAGACCTTTGTCTTCCTTTTCTTTCCAGGAACTATTTTTTGGTCTTCCCAGGTTTCCCATGAAACTTCTGGAAAAAAGACCCCCTATATTGTCATTACACTGCAGTCACTTACTCTGCTAGCTGTTTGTTTCCAGGCACCGTGTCTAGCACCTGAGTTACTTGCCCATGTCTTTCAAAGGAGAAATTAAAAAGTCTTCCTTCTATTAGGAAGATATATTCCTCATTTCTTCTTCTGTGCTGTGAACTATTATAAGAAAACTTGGTGAAACTTAATTACAACTAAAACTTCAAATTAGGCAGAAATCGATCAATGTTTCATAAATTCACGAGGGGACAAATGGCACAACTGTAGAATTCTTGTTTACTCGTGAAAACAGGTTAAAAATCAATATTATTCAATATTTCTCAGAAGTTGCAGACTGAGTAATCTGCAAACACAGTTAATGTGGAGAAACCTCTATTGAATAGAGATGCTACTGCTGGAGTGTCCAAAGGCTATTCAACAACACAGAAGTACATATAAATTCACTGGTGGCAAAGCTTCTGTGAACATGAAGGGGGGCAGAATGGTTATTAACAACAAAGATGATGGACTTTTTTTTTTTGGTGTTAGCCTGTTTGTTTGTTTTTTAAAAAAAGCTGCCTGAAACCTTTCATACCACTACTTTAGAACCAAGAAGAGCAGCAGCTCCAGAAAGGGTATTGCTGGACCAGCTCCTCCTAAATGGACTCTCTACGGTAATGAAAGAGTCAAATGTGACTTGATTGATGAAATGAGAGAAAATCAGGTAGTGAAGATCTGAAGTCTGTGCACTGCATTAGTGAGATGCACACAGGTCCATTTCAAAGAAAAGATGTTGAAAGACTGGAGATGCCACAGAAAAACACATAAAGCATTTGAAATCTGGAGAAATTAACTTGCAACAAGACTAAAACAAGTCAATCTATTCTGGTTTTTAAAAGAAAATTGAGTGTTGAATTGATTCCAGTATCTAATTCACACAGAGAAAGAGCAAATGTACTAAATGGCTCTTTAACTTAGCAGAAAAAGGCACAGCTAGAACTAATGGCTGGAATCTGAAACCAGACAAAGCCAAACCAGAAATGATCCACTCCTCTTACTGGTTTGACAAATTACGAAAGGAAGGAAGCAATGGATTCCCCATATCTTGAATCATTCTGGCCAATGCTGAATGACTTTCTGGAAGGCACACTTCAACCAAACACAAATTAGAGATTTCAGCGTACCAACATCTGGTCAAAAGTTAGGGACCCATATATGAAAGTGGAGAACAAGTCATCTAAATGTCCTTCTTGGCCTAAGCTATATTTATGAAAAAAGATCAAAGGTCTTCAACTGAAAGTGAACCTTTTGAAAAATTCTACCAAATTCATATCTAAATTTGCATTCTAACAGAAAACGCAAGCTGAGATGTGAATGATCTTTCAGATGTCAAGTCAATAAAAATAAAAATTTAGCTACTGGATTTTGGATTGCATCTCTCAGGGAATACCTTCTTACAGGTGCTGAGCTCTAGCAGAAACACAGATTTTACAACTACACTGATGTACCAGATCCCATCTCTACAGATGTTCTGGCTTCACAGAACTACTGAGGATGAAACACAGAAAATACTTCTAAAAATAGCAAACAGTAATATGGATGCGACTTGGACTACAAAGACTAACATCCAAGATCAATCCCACAGATTACTTGATGAAAACTTATCAAGACCCATGTTAAGAGTTTCACCATTGCTGGACTGGAGCCTGTAGGTATTGCAGAGGAGGTGAAATAAGAGGACTATGGCCTTCTCTTCCACCTTATGGAAGGCACATTTTAACCATGCTTTAACTCACCAGTTTAGGAGGAAGGAGCAAGGTGCACTGTCAGATGTAAAGTTGCCCATGCACAACACTGAGAGGATGGCAAAGCATTGGGTGTAAAAAGGTGGTGATGAGCCACCACGTAAAGAAAGCTTTTGCTTTTGATTCCATGATTCTATTCTATGCAGCCATCAAAAAAACCCACCAGGAGGTGGAAAAATACCTATTCCTGCTAGGGCATATTCTGACATGCCCTGGAGGAAAAAGTGAATTTGAGTTCCATCCTCACAAAATCATAGACTCATAAAATCATTTAGGTAGGGAAAGACCTTTAAGACCACTAAGTCCAACTGTTAACCCAGCACTGCCAAACCCAACACTAAACCATGTCCCTCAGCATCACATCTACATGGCTCTGAAATCCCTGCAGGGATGGGGACTCCACCTCTGCCCTGGGCAGCTCTGCCAGGGCCTGACAGCCCTTTGGGGAAGAAACTGTTCCTCATATCCAATCTAAGTCTACTCTGGCACAACTTGAGGACTTTTCCTCTTGTCCTATCACTTGTTCCATGGGAGAAGAGACCAACCCCACCTCACTCCAACCTCCTGTCAGGGAGTTGCAGAGAGCAGAAGGTCTCCCCTCAGCCTCCTTTTCTCCAGGCTGAACACCCCCAGTTCCCCCAGGGGCTCCTCATCACACTTGTGCTCCAGACCCTTCACCCTCACTTCCTTTTCAAAGATTTTCATGAGGCCAGAAGATAAAGCATCACTTGTTTTAGTTTTTCCCCTTCAACAGACAAAACCAGTGTGGATTGAACTAATACTAGACTGGGGTTTTTTTAGCAATAACTTAATCATACTTAACAGAATGTCTTTAAAGCGTCTGTCTAAGCTGTCACTTGGATATCTGCAGTGAAGTTGCGCCTGCCTTTTCAAAACACAAACGTATTCATTATTTGTTGTACCTGCATTTGTTGTACCTGCATTTCATTGTGCCTGCAAGTGCTGTAAGTTATCACAGCATAAGGATTTGAACCTGACCATGCAGAGGGCTGGATAAGCAGCACCTATTCTGGCTGCATCTGCACGGGCCAAGATGAAGCACAAGCACTGAACAAAAAGTCCCTGAACTCAAGATATTGCACTTGAATGTTACAGTAGGACTTCAGCCAACATGTAGACAGATATGTATATACAAAGAACTAATGAGACAGCATTAGGTAGTATTGGAAGCAGTGGTCACGGCAGTCTAACCGTTGTCAAACACTTTGTAGGAAATATCTGGCTATAATAATGTACATTATTCATTATTACCTCAATCAAAGACAACCTCAGGGACTCTAAGGCAAGCATACATCATTTTAACTAGTTCACTGTACTCCAAAAAAATGCAGTGATAAATAGATATGTTTGAGTACAAGAAAAGTGTTGGATGAAATAGCTTCTCTAATATCAGTACTGCCTCAAGTACATGTAACTATTTGTAGAACGGCACATGAATATGAGTGTTTTGTCCTAAAAAATAATAGTACTGGTAGTATATTGCACACCTAGCTGGTCATATAAAAAGTTATAAAAATGTATTATAAAATTGAAATTCTTATAAAACTGAACTCTCTGACCACAGCAACATCTGGTAATTTAAGTCAACGCTTTCAAATTCACATTTTCACATTTGCCTTTGAGGGTCTGGCATTCTGGAACAGAATCTGCAATATCATTCAACAGGTCTTTATAGATTTTTGTCCTTTCCAAAGTGCGATAAAGCTAAGCTACTCAAAACACAACATAGGAGCTCACATCCAGCCAGGTATCACACATGAAAAGAAAATCTGCCTGCAACACCTGCGGCTGAGCAGGAGACTAAAAGCAGAGTGCCTTTGAAGAATCCAGAGTAGGGAAAAAGCTACTTACTTCCTCACTAAGAAGACATTAGTTAAAGTTGGAATTGGTGCAGCAACTGCCAGAGCTGTGGCTAAGACAAGCTGATGCTTCCAAGTTTCTGTAATAATGTCTAGTTGGAAATATCTAGACGGACAGTGTAAAACAGCAGAAATGGAAGTGCTTGTGGATGGACCAGCACTTGCAGTGTGTGAAGATGCTGACACAGGGCTATGAAGCAACTTTCACACTGCAGATTCCTGCATTCCCCCACCCCACCTTAGAACACCTTCCAGTATCTGAAGGGGCTCCAGGAAAGCTGAAGAGGGACTTGTGACAAGGGCAGGGAGTGATGGGACAAGGGGGAATGGGTTCAAACTGCCAGAGGGGAGATTGAGATTGGATGTGAGGAGGAAATTCTTTGGTGTGAGGATGGTGAGAGCCTGGCCCAGGGTGCCCAGAGAAGCGGGGGCTGCCCCGTCCGGGCAGTGTTGAAGGCCAGGTTGGATGGGGCTTGGAGCAACGTGGTCTGGTGGGAGGTGTCCCTGCCCATGGCAGGGGGTGGGACTGGATGAGCTTTGAGGTCCCTTCCAACCCAAACCATCCTGTGATTCTATGATTTGTGCTATTAATGTTACAAATACCTTGAAACAAATTAATATGAAGCTAAACACAGGAGCCTGACACCTTGACAAAATGCGGCGGCGTTTAATCTTTTCTCCAAAGTGAAAAGCTTTTATTGACAGAACTACATGCACATGAAGACATAAAACGCAAAGAGGTTTACAGTAAACACTGATTACTCTAATCTTAATCTCCATGAATGACTAGTGAATGCAAAAATAATATTTTTAGCAAAAACTGGTAAATTGACTAATCTGCCTTATTGTAAAATGTGCACGGTTTTGTATTTTTCCTTTCATCACTCATATATGGAGCTATTGGACACCTACTCCTGGTTGCAAAATGCTAATGTCAGAAAACAGCCCAGAATGGTTTTCACCAGATTGAATAGAGTGAAAAATGAGAAGCACTGGTAAACTGGGCTAAAAGCCTCTAAGGGGATGAGCCAGGTATTGTCTCAGTGCTTAATACAGTTTACGGTTGTTTCTGCCTTGTTTGTTACGAGCAAGATACATAAATGTGTAAGAGTGGCAGTGCAGTGTGGTGCAAAGAAAGCTGAGGAAAAAAGGCAGGGAGGAATAAGTTGGTCTTTCCCTACGGCTGTCAGAAGCCTCGCTCATGCAATTACCTCTGCGCACACAGACCCCGCGGTGTGCGGAGCCCATTTAACCTCAGTGGAGATCCTCCTGTTTGAACCCCAGGATCTGCTCAGCATGGGGTGCATCCGCAGCCAGGCAAAGCTTTTCTACGGAAACACACAACTGAACGCTCAGAGCAGCGGGCAGATGTCACCCCTTTAGGCGAAGCCGACAAAACCCTACCACCTCCCTAATCTAAAGGGTAATTCGTGGTTTCCCATACAACACAACACAAGCTTTGCAAGAAGGGCTTTATCCAACGAGCCGGTGCTGGTGTGTGTGGGCTGCACGCCTGCTCTTCCAGGCAATGGCTCCGCTGTGCGAGTGATGCGCTCACTTTCTTGGATCAGTGCTTTTAAGCAGATCTAACAGTCCAGAATAACTTTACTTAAATTTACTGTAGCCCCATGGAAGGATTATTGATGCTATTCTATTACTTAGCACAAAGCAGCAGTCTCGAGGGGACTGTTTAGCACCATATTCTTGTCTTGATATTAAATCAAGCTATGCCAAGGACTCAAAACCAGCAGGTAACAAGCTTTTCCCTGTTTTTCAGTGAGCTCTGCAGAATCTCATCTTTCATTTGTTTTGAACTGCAAGTCTCTTATGTGCATACAGAAAAAATCTCTAAAACCCCCAAGCCTTAAAGTACATAGTGTGTGTTTAACACACACAGGAATGCTTTTGGCTGTGTTTTTATCAAGAGGCTTGACAGATGACAACCCTGCTCCTTGTTGGGACAAGCTCCCTCAGAAAAAACACCAGCCCCCCTTCCTGTCTTCCAGTTAAAAGGATTTGGAAAGGCAAAGCAGGAAAAGAACCACTTTCTGAACCTCTGTGCAATGTGAAGGACCTCCTTTTGATGCTGACACACTCATAGCTGTTGGTCTTACTTAAGTCTGGACAACTACCACTATCTCCACTCCATACTAACTTATATATGGACTTAAACCCTACACAACTGTTCAGCACACCACAGGGTTACAGCATGACTCTCTGGGGTCTTCTGGAAGTTAGGGCAAGTATGCCAATAAAAACCCCACAACCCTATGTGAATATTGATTATCACAACCATGGTTTCTTTATTGACACGCAATGGAGCCTATTGAAGTGTGGACATAGTCCTGGACAACTGGCTTCAGCTGGCCCTGCTTGAGCAGGGGTTGGACCAGATGACCTCCAGAGGTCAACCTCAACCATTCACACCTCTACCATTCTGTGAAGCCATTTCTAACCTTCTATTTATTTATCTGTAATAAAAGCCAAACACCTGCAGTAGCCTGTTAGAAATAATAATAATTATACTTTCTGAATTTATAGTGAAAAACAAAAAAGAAGTTGTTCTTGGCTTGCCTAAGTAAAGTGAAATGTTTATATACCACACAGAGTCAAGCCTGACGTTTTGTACCAGGAAATACTATCTGAGAACTCACACAGGATACTGTTCACAGCACCACCAGCACGGATCATACCTGTTCCCCAAAATTAAGAGTTTGTTTTTCTTATGCCAGCCTGAGATCACTTTATTCAGCTACATGAATTAATTCTTGTACTTTTTTCCTTATTACAGACACATAAATTCAAGTCTAGGCTCTTCTGTGAATAGAGCTTTTCTTGATTACTGTCAACGTTTCATTCCATTGTGTCATCTTGTTTGTCTTTTGATGTTATAATTCCCTTATTTTACAATGTTTTAACTACATTGGTTGCAACTATTAGAAGAGTAACTAGTCATTTTGGGGGTCAACTAGTAAGGCTTTAAAAGGATTTGATTAGGCAATTCATTTTACTAATGTTACAATACCTTCTTTTTATTTGATTATGCAAATAAGTGTTGGTGTATATCCACTTTGGCAAAATACTGCAAAGTTTAATCTTCTCTCATAAATAAAAAGCTTTCACTGGCAGAAACACATGAGCTAAGGAATGTATCTTATCCATACACAAAGGTGCTCCCCATGAGTCACTTACAAATACTTGCTATTCAGGGAAACAAAGGCCATATTTACCTGGCAAAATTTACCACCGTGTCTTTTCTGGGGTGATGTTCAGGCCACTGTACTGAAAACAAAGTAATTTTATTCCTAACAGTAGTAGAGATGGACACGGACCCATGGATCTGCTTTCTCCTATCCTCACTTCCAGCTATTCCAAACTGCTTCAGTAGGATGGCTTCCCAAAGGGCTTCTGAACTCCCTGCTCCAGAAGCAGGAGAAAAGTTTTAAGGTCTCAGAGGCATAAAGTGAACTAGAACTATGGCTAGCAGTAACACCGTACAACCTGTCATTAAAATGTGTACCCCATTGTCTGTGTCAAATTACAAGCTGACCTCCAGTCTCCTGACCAGTAAGACTTCCACCCCTACTCCATTTTATGTGATGATCTTTGATGTACAGACTGCTTTTCAAGTCTTCACCTTTCTCCACCCTACATTTGCTTATGTCTTGGGTAGATAGGAAATGGATCCATCTCCTCTGAGACAAAAGAGAGGTCTTCTGGTTTGACTCCATTAGGAAGGTGGATTAAGACTGAGGCAGATGATCTCAGGTCTAACAGAAGTCCTTAATGAAGCTTGAAAGTGAAGAGGGTAGGACACAGTTTTTTTAACATAGACTGAAAGCTGGAGACTGACAATGGGCTGCTCCACACCAATAAGGTGACAGTAGACCTTGCCTGTGCAAAGCTCTGAAGCTGGAAACCAGAGAGGGCTGTGAGCCAGAGAAGGAGCAGAGGGGAATGATGGTGGACTGCCCTGCCTAGTAAAAGATAAACAACAGAGAGAGAGCGGTGGATTCTCCTCTACTAAGGAAGAATGACTTGGGTTTTTTTGAAAAATATGGGAAGGGTAACACGATGGGTAGTGTAGGACAGATCCTCAACAGGAGTTCCAGCTCTGATGGAAGACTTTTCAGCTGGGAGATACGTCTCTCAATGCAGCATGGGAGGCTTTTTAGATTACATATACCATACAGGACAGCTATGTTAAATGGGGAATTTTAGAGGACAATCCCTTTGGTCTGATGACACCAGTCACAGGAAGACGATAAACTATGACACTGGCATGCAACCAAACCCTTGAGATGTGGAGGAAAGACCATGGAGGTGGGACCTTCGCAGTACCCCACCTCTTGCCACAGGGACAGAGAGTGGATTCATTATGGCTTGCTACTTCTGTACTGGTTTTGTTCTCACCCCCACAATGGTTAATTATTAAAGTGTATTCACTCCTTTCTGTGAGTAAGACAAGAATGAATTATGGCAAACATTTTAATTACTTAATAATGCTCTAATCAAAAGCTTGAACAACTCTATCTGGAAATACAAGTTGTTTTTCCAGTTTGATGGCCATTTATTTCTCTCCAGTGATTTTTAAGGGAAATGCAAACCAGAGACCATGACATCATCTGCAGTAGGCACTGCTCAGAAGGAAACTGGGGTTGTCTGTAAATCCCAGTATGCTGAATGGCTGAATACCAGACCCTTTCTGGAAAAGCTGGCTCATGAGATGTGGCTGACAGGCAGCTATTCCTGAATTTGCTTCTGAGTGCAAACACAGATAAAAGACGGGTTTCCAAGCTGAAAAGAGAAGTGAATTTTCCTTCTGCAAAAGGCTTATTTTAAAAAATCTCCTCTCATTGCTCTGATTGCTCTCACTGTCATTCATTGAAATACCAAGGGCAATGCTGCCAGTACTCGAGTGTGGGCTATTTCAGTACTGCAATTCTCTGGAAACGAGTGAAATAAAATCTCTGACATCAAATACTAATGCTCCTACATCTAGTAGCATTTCTTAAATGTATTACAGATTACCTTATTGCAGGCTTATGCCATTGCTCATATAAACACACTGCAGAAATTATTCACTTGTTTCTCTGTAAATGTCTTACAGTTGTCCATATAAGACATGCATACAAGAAATATAAACAAAAACATATGAGCAAATTGATAATTCAGCAGTAGTTACAATAAAGCTATACTATTTTGAACCATCCTCATATTATAAAGAACCAAGCTGGAAATAGTTAGCTTCCATTTAAATAATTGTCCAAAATCTCTGACAAGAACTTCTAAAACATCAGTAATTTAGTGGCATTGTATGTAAGCATGAAATACAAATAGCCAACTTTTAATTTTACAACTTGTAATGACAGAAATCCTACTAATTCAAATGAATTCTTCTGTCAAAGACAACAGTGTAGCTGGGAGTTCATTAAGTGGAGTATAGACGCCATGCCCACTATGACCCATCTTTAATAGAAATGTGAAATTAAGACTTATTCACACCCCTATTAAAGCATAAGTCTGTATTCAAATATCACTTAGGATTTCTTTTATAGAATACCTTTTACATTATTTACATAGGATGAATACAAATAAAGAGAAGAGATGCTCAGATGAAAGATTTTCAGTATTGGCAAGTGTACTGTAAATAGTGACTGTTTGCTAGCCAAGCACCTATTTTCCTGACTAAAATGACCTCTATAACATGCACTCTTGCACAGCAGCAACACAGATGTCAGAGATTGAAAGTTAATCCTGTTTTAAATAATTCTACTACTGAACAATATTTTTCTTTTAAACTGCAGTACTCTCCCCTGAAGGAATAAAAAGTTGGTAAACGAATGTTGAATCTATGAAAATTTTAGTAATATTTCATCTCCCTAAGCACTAAGGAGCAATGTCAAAGCTATTGCACTGCGTCTGTACAGAGCTGATGATCAGCATGGTTAGATCCCAACCCACAGCAGAAATGTGATTATAGCTCTCTGGTTGTTGTGAGCTCTTGAACAAGGTACTGCTAAATTTTCCGAGCCTTAAAAATATCCTGCAGTAAACCAAATTTCATCAGCAAGGTTAGGTCTCATTAACAACCTCACAAATCCAGACAGATATGAATCTCTAACTTGTCAAACGAACAACTGCGTCTCACAGAGCAAGGTCAAACACTGTTCCAGCTTTTAAATTAATATTGTATAGGCTGTGTCTAACTTTGAATCTGATTTTATATTCTACAGAAATACGCTACCTATGGCTTTTAGGAAATCTGATAATCAAACATGAAAGTTCAGTAACAGCTTTATGTATTTGAGATTACTTTCCTACAGAGATTTGAGATTTTCCTGCTACATTGACAACTACGTCTACTTTCTGGAATTATTGCACACTAACAAAAGTCTCTGTGTATTATTTCATGTGCTCCTCATGGTTTATGATT
The DNA here is from genome assembly GCA_013398125.1 of Aegotheles bennettii. Classification (NCBI taxonomy): domain Eukaryota; kingdom Metazoa; phylum Chordata; class Aves; order Caprimulgiformes; family Aegothelidae; genus Aegotheles; species Aegotheles bennettii. Next base: position 198,359 of record VZRW01003063.1, on the reverse strand, counting down.
CATGATTCATTAATGAAGGAGTGTAGCTGAATATTTACAAAACAACAGAAATATTAGATCAAGATTCTTCGAGACTGTAAATAATTTGCTACGTAAATCTGACTTTTGTTCATCAGGATTCAGGAAAGTGTTTTATTTCACCTGGCTGTACATTTCATCAACGTACCTCTCTAAAACCTTCTTGCCTACATAAAGTTAGATATTTATTCAAGGATCTGTGATACGTTTCCCAGTTTTCATCATTGTTATTGTTTTTCTTAAGCTCCTACCTATAATGTCAACAATTACAAAGAGAAAAGAAGACTAGAAAAATGCAAGCTACAAGTAAACAAGCAAACTCAAATCTCACACAACTCAAAAAAAGAAATAATTAGCAGTGGGCTGTATGAAACTTCAGCAGCCAAATACTTTCAACCGTATCTTGGGGTTAACATGCATCCAGAACCAAATGCATTTTTAAATAACCAAGCTGCTCCTGGGCACAAACACATATCCTTGGCTGGCTGCAAGCAAACCCACATACCTGCAGAGACACGGGGGCAGTCTGGCAGCATGGACTCCACCGAAGTGTCCAGGGGCTCGGAGCTGGACACCCAGTTGCAGCAGTTCTGTAAAAGCGGGCAGGCAATTTTCAGGTAAGCCAAAAAACTCAGAGTAAAAATAAATACAGACTTGTTAAGCAAGGACAATGACCACATCAAAATACTCTTAACTAATTTACACAGCAGTCCCAGAAGGGATTGGAAGGTAAACTACACCATCTTATTCATACTAACTGGCAATGAAATTTCATAGTTTCATTCCAAATAAGTAAAAAGTGTAAGACCATGATTCAGGAGGTTCATAATGTACTTAAATAGCACATCTTTAAGAGCTACTTTGAGTGCCAGTGGACTGAAGTAGGTGCTCGGACCAACCACTGCCTGAATTAACCACTGCACACTTTCAGCTTTTCCTTCCCATAGTTGTTAAATAGGTGTTGATATAAACACTGAGCCTGCTCACTTGCCAACATTAAGAAATCAGAACTTTTCAGGGTGTTTTGGTGGAATACACTGTAGAAAAAATGATTGTGAAATCACAAAACAACAGATTATAACTGAATGAAAGCCACTAAGATAGCAGATTAATATTAAAATGATTGGAAATACAGCTGAGATGAATTGGGCATGAAAATTTAAAAATGCAAATACTGGTCTATGGGGAACTATATTCAGGAAGCATTTACATGTACCTTTCATTCTTGAACCTCGGAGTGGGACGAATTTACCAGTAATTTTTTAAGATGTTTTGCTCCAAATGTTATGTATTCAGAGATGTCTATGAATTAAAGTATTAAATAATATGCTTTTAATAAAATATGCTGGAACTACACCAAATCTACTGAATTGAAGATTTAATTAAAAACTAAGTTTTTAATAGGATTGCCATTTGAACCATGAGATCTACATTGGCTTCTCTTACTACAAATCTGAGTTTTCCCTTTCTGAAAACCTGATCAACTTCATTAAGGGGGGAAAAAAAAAAAAGCCCACACAACTTTTTGGAAAGACCCAATGAATTTTCAGACAGATTTCTAAAAAATCATCCCATCAATCATGATTGTAAAAATGGACGATTGCTATTCCGGTAAACAAGCATGTATTGTGTATTTGTAGATGCTTGCTGCCCTAGTTGTGCACCATGGAGTCCGTCCTCACTGTGGAAAGATCCTTGACTGGTAGATCAAGTGTCTTATTGTATTTCCTTAATTCATTCTGTCTGGAAGAAGATGTCAGCTGTGTTGCAGTGAGGAGAGAATTTCAAAGGCTTCAGTCCCCACCAATAAAGGGCGAGGAATGGCTTTTGAATAGATTTGTCAAGGCATCCCTACTGTTCTGGGACCAGGGAGAGCAGGAACAACATAAAGGAAGGGTTGCTGTATGAGATTAGAAAGTGAAGTTCACAAAGCATGGCAGATTTTTGTAAGAAACAGTAGATCAATGAAACTATTGAACTCGATGGAAGAAGGGAAAAAAAAAAGAAAACAAACACACTACCCAGTAATGTAACTTTTTTAGTAAAAAATGGCTAAAATGGAACTTTTTCACAAAGGCTTTAAGGTTTAAAGTAGTAAAGCATTACACATTTTACAATTTGCATGTATAATTTTAATTAACAGCTGAATGTGAAATTGCAAATGTAAGATGGTAGAAATTATAAAAGAAGTAGAATTTTTATGAAGTATTACATTCATTTGAAATAAGTAAAATTAATATTAACTACTGATAGAACACTACATCAGAGAGCTGGAGATAATACAGAAGATTAGCACACAATTAACCAGCTTTTATATACAATGTGACACTTGCCTGTAAGAAATAAGTATTCTCGAAAGCAGTGTCAAGATATGTAAATGGATGATTTGTTTTATCATTCATCACAGCTCCTAATAAATTCAAAAATCATGACTTCTATAGGTACTAAAAATAGGCCGCCAATGATACAGGAGAGAGAGCTCCAATGAAGAATTACTTTTTTAACAATTCATTCTTTCAATGACAGCAATTAGCCCTGCAGACAGGCAGCGATTAGGTGTATATTTTAATTATTATTCATTTTACCAGTAGCCTTAAACCTGATTAAAGTAAGAGATATCCAGGTGATATGCTAGTCTTAATACCACTCAGCCACACTTCACATATGTAAAATTCCTCTTTCTTATAGGAGATTTTCAATGCTAATGTAAGTTATGACACTCCATCCACTTTTTAGGCCATTAATCATTTAACTTATTCTTTAAGATCTACTTTCTGCAAATGAAATTAAAGGTAATGCACTTGTCTTATTCAGACTAAATGCTTAAAGAAAAATGGAGTTGTCAGATTCAAATTACAGGACTTAAAATTTCAGCTTTACTACATAACATATATTTTAAGGTTTTGATTTCCCATAAAGAAAATGGGGATTTTTCTGACAGAGCCTGTAGGGGTTACCATTCTTTATATTTTTAACATTTAAGTCAGAGCTGTCAGGCTGCATCCCAGGTGATTCTCTATTCCCATCAGTCATGGCCTATAAAACTGTAAGGTTAAGTCAGGAATAGGCAGGCTATACAGAAAGTTTCACTAAATCTACGTGAAAAAGTTAAATCTAAGAAAAAGTTCAGGATGTGACTAGTTTAAATTTGCTGTGTGCACCTGTTGTTTTGGAGTTCTGCAATAGGAACATAGAAAACACAGACAAGAGCCTGATTTGGTGAGGAAGAGTCTCATGGATGGAAGTTTAGTTGGTCTTGCTTTAAAAAATATGATTTTTAAAATCTCAGCAGCCCCACACTTTGGTATTAAAAGAATAATGAATGCATGGTGTCCTCCTTCACCTAAGTGTGGGACTTGGTGATGCTGGCCATGAACTACCACCAGATCACGTTGGATCAACTCACCATAGGTAGCTGCACAGTAGCAAATACTCCCACCTTTCACCAGAAAACAACAGAGCACTTCATAAGTAACTACATCTGACAAAACTGCATAGAGAAAAGATTATTTGCCAGATGTACAAATCATCAAACTGAGTAACGAAAAGCTTAAAGGGGCTTTTCCACCATCACCAGATCAAACCAGGAGCCGCGTGTGCCCAGGACTTTGCTCCAGATATCAGGCAGTGCGTGGGGTGCCTTGGTGTATGTGTCTATATTGCTGTGCAGCAGGAAGAAACACCGGACTTATTATTCTTATTATTTCGCCTGCTACCTTTGAAGTTCACAAATGGCTTTAATCTAGGTTATTTTAGGGGCTGGTATGGGCACACAATTTCCAGGCTCCTGAAACGTGCTGTCTTTCATACCCTAAAGAAATGGAAGAGGTCAGCAGATAAAGACATGTTTATAGAGTCATATACAGGCATATATACCCCAACTGTATAAAAAAACCCGGCCTCACCTCTCGCATCCACTCTCGAATAGTTTTCCCAACTTCTTGATGCCACACGTTGTGAACAGAGTCTGTCAACGCCACAGCAGTTACCTTATTCTTTACTTCTGCCTCTCGTTGAATCATCTGTTAAAAAATATTCGCTTTAATTTCTTTCTTCCTATTGAATAGAGTCTGCTTAGTCACAGATAATGATCTTAAATTAAAAAAGAAAGAGCAACACAAGTTCAATACTTGACTTCCACTTGTTTTAAAGTTTATACAAATCCTAACAGCTCCAGAAACACAGAAAGACCTAATATTTTTGATAAAAGAAATAATACTAACTTTTAACTGACTGAACTATTCAGTCCTATTATTTTCCATGTGGCTTGACAATTCTAGGATTAAAGGTATCATAGTGAAAAAATGGAAGATTCCCTGAGGACACCTTTTACAAGCTTCTCCAAGTTCCTATTTCTGTGCTTCAGGGAAGCTGGTACCCATGGTTCACTGTAAGCTACTCATGACTATCATCTACTAATTTTCAGTAGATTGCTGTAGTTTTTCTGATGTACAATCTTACTTTGACTTGTATGGGTTTTTTTCTTTTTCTATCCAATTTAGCCACCTTGCACTCCCACCATGGTCCCAAAATTCTTTGTGGTTTATCTTATACATATGCTTACCCAGCTAACACTGGAGCCTCTCCACATTTTTAGGATATTAAAGCGCCTCTGTTGTTGCAAATGACAGTGTGACTAAATAATTTTAGTTTTAAAACCAATTAAATGATTGCTGCAAATAACATAAGCGAACTGACAAAGATGCTGTGGAATTCAGCGCTACTCTGCAAGATAAAAGGGACTGGGAAAGAATAGTTTGATATCAAAGAGAGACAAAAAGGTTTTAATCTCCTGACACGAGTGACCCTAATTTGTAACACTGGATCAAAGAAAGTATAATGAATTATACTTATAAAACCAGCATTTTGCAACTAGTGTCTTTATCACCGTGTATGCCTCACTAAAGTTAGTGGTTTTTTTCAGTTCCCTTTTGTATAAATGGCAACACATAACCACATTTCTAAAACCAGGCATTCTTTGTTCATGCTCTAGTAACTGCTTATCAGCATACAGGCTGCACCTCCAAGAGCACTGCTCTAAAAGAGAGTTTTAAAATGGGGATGTGAATTATATTTTGCATCAGAAACTCTAAAATAAACACCTCAGTCCAGATTCTTGACACAAAAGTAGCATTTATACATACCTTATGCAAGCCATCTCCTAGTTTTTTCAAAAGATCACACAAGTAAAACCTTTTGAACAACCACTCTTACTTCCAGTTTCACATAACCACAGTATAATATTCTGAATTTTCGTGTCTTGCCTTTTTTTGTTGTTGTTGTTGTTTACATTATATATATTTTAAATCAGTGTAATTGAATTAATATTCTAAGGGAAAAATATTTCACTGCTATTGGCCAGGTAGTGTCAACGTGTTGCTCCCCACTCCAGATAAAATCAGGTGTCCACATTCCCCAGTATTCTGTCTTTGGTAATGTCAGAATTAAATAACTCAGGAGTTCAGCTGAGCTTAGGACATCTTGGGCAAGTGGACAGGAAGAAAGTCTTAAGAGCAATCTTTCTTCATGTGAAGCCTTTCCATACATACCATTTTTTCCCCATCATTTAAACTCCTGCGAGGCACACTTGATACCTAGAATTTTTGGAGGATGGGACATAACAGACACATGTGTGGGGGGACAAAATATCATCTATTGCAAGAGGCTGAGCTTCATTCAGCTGTAACAAAATAGACATTTTCAGCCAAACATCTGATACTGAGCATTAAATTTCACTGTGAATATAAAGATGGCAAAACTCCCTGCATTATGACACCGCATGTAAGAAGAGTGAACCTCTCAGGATGATCTTCAGGCCACTGCAGGAGCCACTGGTGATTCTGTTAAACTGAGGATGAAACCCTTGAGCTCCAGAGGAAGGTGGAGCCTCAAAACATTTTTTGTTGATGCTACAAACCCCCTCCCCAGACCTGTGTGGACATCTCAAGCACCGATAAATACTTTGTCTCTCAAAGGGCTGAGTCACTCAGACCTTCAACCAGACTGGTTCAGAAAAACTTGGACTCATTATGAATGTCTCATCTGCAATATCCTAGCCTAGCCTAATCCCAGTCTAGTCCTAGCCTATCCTATTCCTACTCCACTCCACTGCACTTCCCTGCACTCTACTCTACTCTACTCTACTCTACTCTACTCTACTCTACTCTACTCTACTCTACTCTGGTCTAGTCTAGTCTAACAAGTTCTTTACAATTACACCAGGACCAAAATGTGGTTCAGATCTGCCAAACATCTGAAAATACTGGTTTTCAGACTGCAGCTTTACCATCCCTTTTATCAGGCAAAGCTATGTGCATGAGATGATCATGGAAGACAGGATCCTCTGATTGCAGGGGAAAACCAGGCTGGTTTTGGGAGGCCTGTGGCTAGTCCTTTCTCTTACCAGCCATCACAACAATCCAGCTGCTTTACCTTGACATAACAGGACATCATCTGCAGAAAGACCTCCTGCTGAAGGTCTGTAGGTTCTGCTAGGAGCTGTCAGGAGCTTGTGACACCAGACTTCTCCTAAACCCAGCACCACAGGCCATGTGCTTAGGGGATCAGACCCTCTGTTCCATGCCCTTGCCATAAGAGAGGCTCAGAAATCTGACCAGGAAAAAAGTTCTCTGTAAGAGGCAATATCTAAAAATAAGACCTGTAAGCCACCTACCTCCAACCCACACTAAACCCTGCTGTATATTGAGTAAGTTTTAGAAACACACCATACGTACTAAAACTCCTGTACCAGTGTTGTGCATTCCAGCACTCACTTGGCTGCACTGTCTTGCACAGAATGCTGTGATTTAAATGGGCAAAGGAGCAAAAATATCATTGTCCTTGAAGTACATGTACCTACCAATTACTCAGAGCTATTACATGCTGAGGGAAGCTTAAAATTGTCACCAGCTCATTGTGTACCAGCATGACTTCCTCCATGAAGGGCTGGTCTTCAGAAGCACTACTAATGACCAGCACCAGGAAAAAAATATGCTCTGCTTTGGAAAAGCTGTCTTTTCTCAAGCTATTGAGCCCCACAGTTCTATTTTGGAAACTAGCCACCCATTTCATCCAAGAACATCACCTTTTTGTTCAAATCACAAGGAAACACAGATGTGCAGTTCTCTTCTCCCTTTCTAGACCTAGCTCAGGTTTGCTATTCTCAATTCCCCTATGCACACGGAAGAGCTGGCAGCCATTGATCACCATCTCTTCCTACTCTTTCTTCACTTGGTACGGGCAATCTTTGCTTCTCAGATCATATATGATATGGGGAATAATATGCAATACCTGACATGCTACTGTTCCTTGCTGCTCAGCTTTGTGGATGCCTGCAATATGGTATTCCCTTCACAAAGATCAGCAAAGAGACTGAGGCTGACAATGCAAGGTTTTTTGATAACTCAGCTACAGTGCTGGGGTCAGGACAAGGGCACATGGATGCAGCAGCAAAGAGGGATCGAAGGGATTAACTGAGTTTCAGTTACAAATTTCTCTACATCCAACCCAGGAGAAATACTTTTCGGTAGGCATCCATGACAACTTGGAAAGAAAATAGAAAAAACAATACATCAAGTGTAGAGAGGATCAAGGGTATATCCTTCACTTAAGCAAGTCTAACATGTCCATCTTTAAGTGATATAGGGCACGTTGAACCCAGGACACTTAGCTTCTACTGTAACAGCTCAAATTCTCTGCTACAATGGGACATTAACATAATAATAACCAAGGAGAACAGATCCAGGTGATGCTCAAGCAGTAGACCCTCATATTAGGGATGATAATTTCTCCAGCAAGAAGACACAAGAAGCCTATGTGCTTTTGGCCACAGAAGCTTCAGTGCTTGCTCAGTGAATGCTTCAGATTCAATGGTAGCTCACAGTTCAAACATATTTATCTATTATAAAAATCAGGTTTGAATTCACATAAATTTTAAAAATTAAGTCAGCAAAATAAAACTAGAACAAAATATATTAAGATTCAACACAAACTAGCACCAAGCTGCCATTCAAGCTTGGTACAACTACATAGTATTTGTACCAAATCCCAAGGGAGGGATGCTATGGGATGAGTGATTTACACTTCCCAGGATTAGTTTTATTCCATACAGCCAGTATAGTGATATATATTTATCTAAAACTGAAGATATTTAATAGACCAGAGACTATTCACAGTAGCAGAAAGTACATTTTTCTTTCCAGGATAATGGTGTTTTTTACTGAAGCAACAATTGCAAATAAAGACCTAAGGAGGATTTTGTCTAAAGTTCACATTATGCCTTATACTCTTTGTACATCAGTAAACCCCATAGACAAGAAGTTTTCACAGCCTAGGAATTACTTAATTTCCTGCTCAATGCTCATTTTCAAATCTTAAATTATTCTTAGCTGGATAGATTTTGCAGGAAGCCATCTCTCTGTGTGTTCCTTCGCTGGATGGCTTACAGCTCCATTCACTCTGTCCTTACATTCCTTCTTCTTCTTCCAAGAGTTCATTTATAGTCAGAAACAGGTAAGCCAGCACTTCTCTGGTAGGTAAACTGGTTCTTATTTATTACTACATCACTCAATACACCACTCTGGGTCCTCTAGACTTTCCCAACCATCTTTTCTATACAGGCATTTCTATTTTACCTTTGACTTTGTGTTCATTTTTTGTAGTCACAGTAAAGTTTGGGTTTGTAATTGATTAACCATATATCAACACTGCTTCATATCTGATTCCCTTAGAATGACAAGTTGTAGACCAGTGTCCAGTGCAACAAGTCAGAAAGCATTCAGGCATCTTTTTGAAAGCCCTCTCTATGCCTGTGGTTGGAAATCTGTTCCTTCACTTTGCAAGGGAAAATGTCAATTATCTATTCACACGAGTACTCAACTCTACCACTTACATAAGCAAGAACTTGAAATCCCCTAAAAATGCATTCCTTAAATCCATCTACATTAATTACCCATTTATTGGTCAACTTACAAAGTGTTCTACAGCTAAACTGTCTGTAAGGTCAGATAGCAATACTCTGGAAGTTTATATTACACAATTACAATAATTTTATAATACAAAAGGTTGATGCCTTTATTATCTGTATAATAGGCATATGAAACATACCCTTTTATGCTTATATTGCATACACAGTATATTTAATGTGTATATATGTATATTTAGATCATAAAATACATCTTTGGTACACATTTTTTATAGCATAGCACTCTTATCAAATTGAAATATCAGTACGCTAAAAGGGGACTCAAAGGTCTGATCTTGTAAACATGAAAATCCATGAATATCCCAGTTAGACTTCATGTAAATTGTCTGTGGGAGTTAACTCCTCGCAGGGTTGATTCCATGCTCTTTATATCTATTCCGACAAATTCAAAACAGCTAAAAATTCTAACTTCTGGAAAAGGTAAAAGGAAATTAAAACATATCTTTTTTATTTTCATGGGCTTAGACAATCAAATCAACCTTCACCACTTCATATTTACATGGAGCTGTTGGAGAGAGACCAGAGGAGGCCATGAAGATACTCAGGGGGCTGGAGCAGCTCTGCTCTGGAGACAGGCTAAGAGAGTTGGGGGTGTTCAGCCTGGAGAAGAGAAGGCTCCAGGGAGACCTTAGAGCACCTTCCAGTGCCTGAAGGGGCTCCAGGAAAGCTGGAGAGGGACTGGTGACAAGGGCAGGGAGTGATGGGATGAGGGAGAACGGGTTCAGACTGTAAGAGGGGAGATTGAGATGGGATGGGAGGAAGAAATTCTTTGGTGTGAGGGTGGTGAGAGCCTGGCCCAGGGTGCCCAGAGAAGCTGTGGCTGCCCCTCCCGGGCAGTGTTGAAGGCCAGGTTGGATGGGGCTTGGAGCACCCTGGTGTGGTGGGAGGTGTCCCTGCCCATGGCAGGGGGTTGGGACTGGATGATCTTTAAGGTCCCTTCCAACCCAAACCATCCTGGGATTCTGTGATTCTATGATATTTGGGTGATACTCTTCTAAGTTGCTTGTAATTAGAAACGAGGAAAAATGGATTGAAAAAGAAATAAAAAATGCTCTCAAATTTTACTTCTTATTGCACTTTTGAAAAAAACCTTTCACCTACTTCCCCTGTCTTCCACCACAATTTCAGCTGTGGCATGGTGTTTACATGGTATGCACTGGGCTTCAATGGGCACATCTACAATAAGCATTTTGCTCGAAGCAATATAATTTTGACGCAAGTCCTCCATTGTCTCCAGTTGCCTCATACTGGTTTGAGTCTCTGAGAGGTTTGGCGTGTGCGGACTGGATTTGTTTCAGAGGAAACTGAACTGGAAGCCCCTGTCCAAATGTCCTCAATGATTTCCAGAAGTGAAATGAATTTGCAGCAGAAATTCTGACAGATCAAAATGGCATCAGCTGGACTCTGTTAAAGCACTGGTAGATGGGAAGAGAGAAGAAATCACATGCCAGAAATGGTGTGTGAGAGGGCAATTTTTACCTAACATTTTTTGGAAGGACCTGCAGATTTTTTCTTGTTAACTTCACACATTATTCTTGGGTCTTGGTACATGCCTACAGCCATTCAAGATCCTCTTCAACCCTACCTTTCACCCAGTCACTTACAAACCAAGTAACTGGTCTGTTTGAATGGCAGCACTTGAGCCTTTCCTCAGCTGAGAAAGATTCCTCTTCACCATGAAGCAAATAATTCTCTATGTCTGTAGTGCAAGTTCGCTGGTCTGGGATTCCCAAGACCTTTCACTGCTTCCTGAATAGAACGTGTGAATTTCTGAAATACTCTGAGTTTTTTGCACATCTTAAAATGGAAATAGATCCTCAAGTCTTCATAAAATATTTTTCATTAGAGATTAGAATTAGTGAGCAACTACACTTGAACAGCACACAGCAAAAATAATAAATAATCCAAAGTTAAACTAGTTCCCATTTTCAATTAGCAACAAGAATAAATTTCCCTAAATGAATTCACAGACATTTGATAGAATCCCTGCTTGCAGTAGACAAAGCACCTGATACATACCAGTTTTTAAACAGCAGAAGAAAACATCTGCAGGGATACGATCATGGAAAGACCATAGCCAAGTACTTTCTGGTATTTTATTCAAAGATCCATTGGATGTTACATCTACAATTGTGAATGCTTTCTGCAGCAATAAATCACACTGCAACAGTAATAATAACACATAAACATATTAGAACAGATTGCTTAAGAGCATCTGTAGTCTAGGACTTGTCAAAGTTCATGCTGTAAAACAATTTCTTTTGCAGAACTTCTACTGAAAATTACCACACATACCTTACATTGGGGGTGTAAGTTCTTAAAATCAATCATGATTAGAAAAATACTTAAATAACCTAGGATTAAAGAAGCATATCTCCCTTATGCATAGATGAGCAAAAAAAAAAATAAAATAAAAAAACCCCTGTACACCAAATTCTGCTGGTAATATTTTGTGAACAGCACAAACAAAACTCATGGCTCTCTACTACAAAAGCCTCAGGCTTCAGCTTTATTAAAACTTTAAACTTCTCTTGCCCCTAGTGTCCTACGACAGAGCGCTTACAGGGAAAAAGCCTTTGAGGACCTGTAATAACGTGGAGAACCCCAAGTTTCCAAACACAGTCCGTTGTGCTAATAAGTGCAGCAGGACCATGGGTAGGGATGCTGGCTGACCTCGCTTATAAACCTCCCAGCAATTCGCCTAGTACAAATGAAGCCCAACAGTTCAATAGAAAGTCCACCACATAACATAAACTGGTATGGTACTGTGGGGGTAAAAACCTTTGAATGGGTCCACTACATCCCACCCACAACAGCTCAAACTAAAACAAGCTGGTGGAAGGGGCAATCTCCGTGTCTGGAGCACAAAGTGTTGGCATTCTGCAGATAGTTTCCTTGCAGACCAAAAACACACGTTAGATTAGAGAGTTTGGTGAAGCTCTTCCCATCAAAAGCCCAACTACAGGGAACAAAAGACAATCCATTTTTTAATGCATCTCAAGATATTTTGGTGGTGAGGGTTGTTGAGATATCTGCCTTTGGGTTGCTAAAGAACTGCAGTAACAGTCAAAAAAGGAGGTTTGGAGCAGCTGGGTCTAGCTTGGGTCAGCTAGTTGATACTCCCTTCTGACAGCAGGAGTCTGTCACCCCAGAACTGGAGATCTGAGGTGGGGAAATCTTGATACATCTCAACAACATGAAAATAAAGTTTTGAGGGAACCAACAACTTGCACCTATCTCAACCAGCAACAGAAACTGAAGCCAGATTAAGTGTTGATGTTCTGATGCTGCTGACTGCAGAAGGGAGACCTTAGCTTGCCTCTGATAAATGAGCACAAAAACGGTCCGGTCTCAGGAGTGTGGAGCTCCATGAGGGCCAATTTATGCTGCCAGGAAGTGGCCTAAACTAGCACATTCAGTATTTGGCACAACTAACACTGAAGAGCAGCTGATATATGAGCCGGGTTGTTTAAAGGTAGGTTGGGTATGTCCACTACAGTACGTGGGCCCCAGGAAAATAATATTTGAAAAATCCACATAATTTGCTAAACTGTATTATAACATGTGTGCACAGTTAATTTGGACGTGGGTAGTGGAAGACATTGCAAGCCCATGATCATGTCTAAACCTCCAGTACAGCAGAAGATCCTTTGCAGCTCCGGCTTTACCATGTGTCTGTGTCAGCAGCATCCTCTTAATAGAGATGCAGGAGGTTTTCTGGCAGGAGGCTGCATCACCTCTCCAAATGACATGAGCTCAGCCAGCAAGAGCATTCCTCTGTTGGAACAGCTATGCAAAACCTGCACTAGAGGTTTTGCTAACATAGTTATCTTGGCTGGGGTGGCGAAGGATTTTTTTTCAAGCTCTTAGCTGATACATCTTTGCCAGTAAAACCTTATGCTGTAAGTCACAGCTTTGCTTTTTCTTGGTTTACCTGGATTTCTGAAGCACCGGATAGCTATTTGAGTGCCATGCCCATGGAAGTATGGCAAATGAAACAATAAAGTAGAATAGAATAGAATAGAACAGAACAGAACAGAATAGAATAGAAAGAATAAACATAAACCAAACCAAACCAATTATTAAAGTGCCTTAATCAGAACCATCTAGATCCACAACTGCAATTTTGAAGTGCTGTAGCGTCAAGAAAGGTCAAGTCCTATGTTGACTAGGAAGCAGAGGTGTCTCTGCTTGAAACTGGGAGTGCTCTCAGCCTCTTGCCCCCGACTTGCTAGACTGCGCTCAGTTTTCACAAAGAGTTTCACAGCCCCAGTCAGCTCCGAGCACAGGCAAATCACCAGCCATCATTTTGAACACATCTCCTTGATTGACCGCACGCTGGGTGCCAGACTTCCAGCCTGATCTTGCAGACATTAGGGACAATTTAACAGCATTTCAGAGCAGTGGTCAGTGCACAGCTGACCCCAAGAAGTGATGCACGGCTGACATTTTATCTTGAGGTGCCCCGCTGTACCCGAGCGAGGCGCTGAACGCCGCCTCAGATGTATTGCTGAGCAAGTATTGGTAAGTTTTCAAACCCTGCTGGATTTCTTGCTGTTGACGGGAGCTGTAGGAAGCTCCAGACTAGGGAGGAGCAGGGTCTCAGGGTGCAGACAGATGATTGAGTTACGCCGACTCCTCCACTTGCCGCCTGTCAGACTCGCCATCGTAGCTCACAGCTTGTTCGGGCTCCGGGAAAGGGTGGCAGCAGATAGAAGCTGGGTTGTTGATGCTGCTACCAATCTCGGCCATCTGGTCCACCCATCTGAGGGATGCGACTGCTCCAGGGCAGAGACACTGCTCCCCAGTCAGGCACCAAACTGCCAGCATTTTCAGCCCTGGGGCTTTGAGACCAGTCAACATCTCCGAGGTTGTTTCTTTGGGTGATTTCAAATCAATTATGAAGCAGGGCTGGACAAAAATAAACCCTTCTTGCATCAGGGCAAAAGTTCTTCCTAAAGTAGTTGCTTGAGCTGAACATCTTTCAAATTACAGTGCACCAGCTCTGCTGTATCTAAACAACCAGTATGCATATAAAATGTGTAAATACAACTAGTCATTCACTCTCTGCCTGTCTTGTTGGGCTCCTCTTGCGTCGTGTGGGGTGAAAACCTCTGAAAGCCTTGAATCAGAGTATGTGGGTTCTTGGAATTTTATATACTCAGATCAAGTTAAATAAAACACTGTGATCTTTGTGATGACAGATTAGTCGAAATAAACCACTCCTGAAAATCACTGTGTAACAAACCCATTAATACAACAGGCTTGAAAATGAAATGATACAAGGGGTTGGAGTTTTGTTTTGATATTTTACCATCACGAAGGTAATGGTTCATAGCTAATGAAAAATGTGGCCTGAAGTAAGTTATGGAAGTAATTTTCTCATGTTTTAATAAATGTGTAAATCCAGAACTCAAGTCTACAAGTGAACAATCGTATTAGTGAAATGAATGTGAAACAATCAAGTAAATAACTGTTTTTACATGTTAAGTATCGAATACAACAGGGTAAAATGGCATTACTTCTTCATTGCTTCTGTCTGAACGGTATACAGAAAGCTTATATTACAGCTTTATGCAAATCTCACACTGGTGCATTTTTCAAGGAAGTAGTGGGTTTCCTTATTTTCATTTTATACTTACAGAAACAGAGAGAATTGCACTGGTTCAACATCAAGAAGGGCAAATTCTCCACAGGTTTCTGGGTGTTGGCTGAACAAGGACCAAGCATTTATTTAAGAAGCTGCCCCTGTTTAATACATGTGTAAGCAAACATGTCAGCCTATGTATTAATTTTTCTTAAAGGGCTAGACTTAAAAAAACCAAAATCCAAAAAACCACAGAAAAATGAGAAAAGCTGAGTGTTAAGCTCAGCACCACACAGATGGACATGGAGTCTGACGCCCTTGTTATTTAAACACAGACAGCTGGATTTCCACTTCAGCCAGAGGATAAGACAACACTCATTCTTCCTGTCCTTTGAAGCCTTAGCTTCAACTCTTGCAACCTCTCAGTAACTTCAGGAAGGAAAAGTCTCTCCACAGGCAAGGTCTCTAAGCAAGAGGGTATGTAAACTGAAACTTTCAGGGTTGCACAAACTCATGGAGATAACTCTCTTTGTGGTTAAGGAATGGCAAATTGTGATTTATTATTGCAGGCAACCAAAAGAGAGGAGCAAGCAGCTTCCTTCTTCATTCCCCTTAAAATGCTGCCACAGTGTGCACACTTCTTTGCCAAAAAAGTATGTGCAAGTGTGGCAGAAAACCAAATTACACCAAGCAGACCACAGTATGACTGACATCTCCAAACTCTGAAAAACCAGTAAAGCAGGGAAATACTGGATAATTTTATATCAGGCCTCTTTAAGAGACATTGGAGATGCCATCAGATACCAAACGAAGTCTTCCATCCATTTGTGAGATGAGGAGGGGGCAGCAAGGCTAAGAAGGCTCCATGGAGGAGAAAATCTTTCATAGGCAGAAGGGCTTTGTAAAGCAGCCTGAAGGATGTATTAACTAATCTAATAGGATGAATGATTCAGACAAAGATCTTCCAATTCAAAGTACAGAACAGACACCCATAAACAGTACACATTCATAATTAAATGTTTGGTCCATGCCCTGTCCCAGTAGCCACCAGGCACAGCTGTACTGACAAAGGAAGCCCAGACCCTTCACCCTCTGGAGACACCAGGAATGGAACTGCTCTCCATCACCTCTGGAGAGCCATGGCACTGCCACAACACAGAACTTCCATCTTGGCATCCCTGGACATGGAAACAGGGCAGGGGACAGGGATGCTGTCTCACTGTCATGAAGCCTTTCATTGTTTCTCCTCCTGGCCTGCTCAGTGATCTTGGACTAACCTGGTCATCAGCTTGCTTACATCTTTTATTGCTGAGTAATGCTCCCAGAGACCTGTGTGCTGCTCGCTCTGCATCACCTTCGGCATGAGCCCACTGGTCTAATACCACAAATCATCCTTGAGCACTCGCGATGTCAGTCAGAGAAGTGATGACAGGTAGTGATGAGTCAACAGAAGAACGAGGAGTGTCATTTCTTAACATAATGACTGCTGTTGTGCCTATGTGTCAGGACAATGGATGCTACACAAAAGCACTGAAAAATCCCAGCTTCCCATGTAGGGAGGTGTTAATTTACCACATGCGGTCCTTTGGTGAAATATCCTAAACTCTCATATGCAAGAGCCTCAAAGAGACTCTGACACATTGAGTGGTGTGTGTTTATTTTTGCAGTTGTTAGGAAACGGAGAAATTGTCCTGAAAATTTTGGATTGGACTCTGCCTTTGGTGGCTGCACCCAGCTTGCCAGACCAAGACTTTTCCATAGCTATCAGCCAAGCCACACCAGCTGGCTCCTGAAATCAGCCTACACCAGTGGGCAAGCTGGGATGGCACGGAGAGCACTGGGCAACCCTCCTCTCTCACTGTGGGAAGAGCCGCCAGGCAGGGATGCTACAGAAAATGTATCTGGGACACTGAGTAGGACCTGAAGAAAGAGCAGCCTCATCCTGTGACCATGGGATCTCCAGGGGGCTTTTCAGTATGCCACAGGACTGTGAAGATCAGTCACCCCTGCACAAAACCACAGGTGACATCAGCCAAACTTTCTGCACTCTCCAAAGTTGCTGGTGTACTTTGACAAAAGGCCTGCTGTGGATTTAATTATTTATCCATCTTTTTAAGCTGAGAGCTCATCATTTTCAACTTAAGAAGTCCATTTCAAAAAAAAAACCCTAATTCACAGATACCGTGGAAGGCAAAAGAGACTGTGTGAAATCTGCAAATTCTGGCCCTCATCAATAAAAAATTCAAAATGTTAAGAACATGGGATAAGGTAGAAAGTCAGTCCCTCTTTCCCACAGCATTTCATGCCTGCTTTGTGTTATATATCTACCAAATGATAAGCTCCTTGAAAGAGAACCATTTTCCTTTTGTTTGGTCCTGAACACACAGTTGGAAGTTCAAGCATCTAGCACACAGAGAAGCATTCCTGTATGCTCTTTGCCTAATTTTAAAATAAGTTAAATAGAATATACATAATAGCCATTTAGTTAGATCAAAGGCAGCCGGAGCCACCCTTGGTGTTTATTTCCAAACCATTACACATCACTAGCAAGATATTCCCCGTGACCCTCTGATCTTGTAAGGTTCATAAGCAATGCTAAAACCAAAAGCAACTGTGAGCTTTATATCTGATCCTTTTCCTCCGAAGTCCTCTTCAGGGATGAAACGCACCTGGATAGGTTTTCCATGCCTTTATTTCACTACCAGCTTCCCCAGGGCAGAGTGGGTTCCTGGAGAGCAACCCCCTGACACTAGGAGTCTGGCTGCATCCCACCACCAGTCAGAAGTCATAGAATGGTTTGAGTTGGAAAGGATCTTAAAGATCAACCAGTCCCAACCCCCTGCCATGGGCAGGGACACCTCCCACCACACCAGGGTGCTCCAAGCCCCATCCAGCCTGGCCTTCAACACTGCCAGGGAGGGGCAGCCACAGCTTCTCTGGGCACCCTGGGCCAGGCTCTCACCACCCTCACACCAAAGAATTTCTCCCTCACATCCAATCTCCATCTCCCCTCTTGCAGCTTGAACCCATTTCCTCTTGTTCTACTGCTACATGCCATTTCTAAGCCAGTGATTAAACTCACAAAAAACCTGAAGCATAGACAAACTTTACTCTGCTGAAACCAGCCTCAGAAGACTGCACGTCTGCTTGCTCCTAAAGCACTCCAGTGCAGCCTCGGAGCAGAGGACCTGAGCTAACTGCTGGAACAAACCCAGCTTCCCCTGTGGAAGAGAGAGTGAAGGTTCACACCAGACTTGAAAGGAAGCTTTCCCAAGCTTAACAACAGCTGTGTTGCCAATGTTTTCAGTTTAGTTTTTTTTTTCCCCTGTAACCTTCATGTGAACTTCTTAAATGAATGGCTTTGGCTTACAAACCTGTGCTCCTGGACCAAACAGCCCCGTGAAGCTGGCAGTCCCTTTCACCCTCACCCCTTGTACTGCTGACCTTAGATTCCTCTCCCCCTCCAGCAGGGCTGGAGATGCAGGTGCAAGTAAGCTTGAGCAAAACATTATGATCAGCCCAGAAAACACACTGGTGCTAGGACATGGAGAGACATTGCTCCTGCAGGAGCTGAGCCAGCCTGAGCTTCCTGGTGGGACACAGCAGCTGCTCCAAGTCCTGTGGATCTCCAAGACATCAGATAACAAAGTTGAGAGAGTTGGGGTTGTTTATCCTGGAGAAGAGAAGGCTCCAGGGAGACCTTAGAGCACCTTCCAGTGCCTGAGGGGCTCCAGGAAAGCTGGAGAGGGACTGGTGCCAAGGGCAGGGAGAGATGGGACAAGGGGGAACAGGTTCAAACTGCAAGAGGGGAGATTGAGATTGGATGTAAGGAAGAAATTCCTTGCCCTGAGGGTGATGAGACACCGGCCCAGGTTGATGTGGATGTCCCCTCCCTGGCCATGTTTAAGGCCAGGCTGGATGGGTCTTGGAGCAATTGGGTCTAGTGGAAGGTGTCCCTGCCCACAGTAGTGGGGCTGGAACAAGATGGTCTTTCAGGTTCCCTTCAACCCAAACCAGCCTAGGATTCTATGAATACTGGATGCAGATGGTGCAATTAGGATCATAAATACATCATCTGGGATTTTTTTTTCTGCTCTTGCTATGGTTTCCACAGGAGATCACCTTGCATCATAAGCAAGCTAGCTTAGCTGTTGAAGGCCAAGCGTGGAAACAGTGGCAATAAATGCCACCTGAGTCATTTTTGCAAAACATGGATAATGAACACGTGTTGCAGTACACAGGCTTTATCAGCACACTTTTTCAGCTTTGGTTTCAAAGGTGAAGCCATTAAGTGCGTTAGGCAGATCCTTCCCAAGAGCAGGAGCTGGAGAGGAGCTCTTGGGAGAGCAAATACCTGTGCCAGCCCTGTGCTAGGTCTGTATCCCACTTGCTGGTACCCCACTGAGCTCTGCTCAGCATGTGCACAGGCTGTGTTTTCCCAGGTTGAGGTGTTATCAGCAAACTCCAAAGTTTACACAAGAAATGGGGGAGCTGGCTGATGTGATCCATTTGCTCCAACGAGGCTTGGATTGACAAAATATCCCTTAGGCTTGATGAAAAATCTAGTTCTACACAATAATATCAACTGCAACATCTACATGGAGTGCCTGCTGTGTCAAAAGAAATACAGTTTTCCTTTGGTTAGTTTTGGGGAAAAAGTCACAGTTTTATAATGGGTTGTATGCATCCCCGTGGACACAAACACAGCTCTAAAACTGCCAAAGCGATTTCCATAAAAACGTACATAGCACATATACCAGACAGTCATCATTTCAGTTTCATATATTAATGAACCAGAAATTACATTCCCTTTATAGCAAGTGTCCTCTAGCACTCCCCTACCTTAAGGAAAACGACACTTCAAAATGCTGACAAGAGCAAAGTCTATAAACCCATCACTTAAATATCTGGCAGTAAGCGCCCATAAGAGATGGCACTAGAAAATTCACGCTCAAAAGGGCTCTTATGCAGGTGCTAGGGAATTTTCCCTGCTTTCCTTTGTTTTCAGTATTTCATTTTATAACACTCTTCCAACATTTATCTGAGCAAGCTATAGTGGTACAAGCCATGTATGGCACAAAGTTGTAGTCTCATAGCTCCCACAGTGTTACTGCAGCACTAAAACCATCAATAAAAATGTTTTCACACTCTATATGTCAAAATCAATTTCACTAATAAGTATGATATTTCCTCTAAGATGAACAAATTCAGTAATTTTCTTTTTACTTATTATTTTTTTTTTGCAATTATGATTTTATCTACTCCAGTCTAACATGGAAGTAAATTGGAGTGATGCCATGCGGCTCAAATTAAGAGATATCA
>VZRW01003063.1:164654-178385 GCA_013398125.1 Aegotheles bennettii | reverse complement strand
GGCAGTGCTGGGAAGCAGGGTCTGCTGCTGAAGCCCAGGGCAGCTGTGACAGTGCGGATTCAGCTGCATTGCTCCTCTAACTTATTACAATTATTTTCTGGGAAATAAACCACCAAACCCTTCAATGTGTGAGCAGGTCGTTTATTCCTACTTAAAGGGTCTGAGCTGAGACTCCCAGCGCAACGGCGAGGAGTGATTTTCACCAGACATTGGATATAGATCACTAATGCATTGCACAAAGGCTACTGAAAAGCCATCAGCTGGGAACAGCTTTTGGTCACTACTAAACAGGGGGCAGATTTGAACCAGTGACCTAGAAGTGAAAGACTTTGTAATCTGATTACCAATCCCTTGAGCCATCCCATCCCTCCCCTTTTCTTTTTTACTGATAAGAGAAAAAGAGTCTTATTACCTAAGCAACTTTTGTAGCCTGTTAGCAATGCAAAAGCTTTCATTTAGTGCTTAAAAAGGAAAGTCTCATGGGCACGCTTATTAGCCCATCTCAAGCACAGGCTCTGTATTATTTTTCCCTATTAATTTCAAAATAAATGTATTGGTATAAAAGTGTAGCATAATGCTTTTTCTGATAATGATTTATAGTAAAGTTCTTGCTGATTAAAATAGGTGCTGATGAGAGGTTTTTACATAGCTGTGGAGTCAACAGATCCCTCACTGGCAAACGAAGAGACAACATGCTCCTTTTGTCAGCAAATACTCCAAAGAATATAAACGCGCTACCGAGGTATGGTGCGTATCGCAGATGATAAGCACCTAAATCGCTTGTTTTTCATACATAAATCATACTTCTAAACAACCACGAAGACGTGTTTTCTCATTCAGGAGCAGGACGGCTTGGTAAGTGATATAGTCTCATCATCAAATACTATTTTAATCCTCAAACAGCATCTCCCAATTAAGCCAAGACCCATTTAAATAGCCTTTAAGAGATGATGAATCTATTGTTTCTCCTTTTCCTTCTCGGTCCTCTTCTCAAGACCCTCAGGAAGAAATCTGGAAGACCTTTTCTGCCAGTTTCCTACCTCTTTTTTTTTGCAGACATTGTGGCCTGCACATTAACGTCATTTCCTTTGGCTGGAGGTAACAAACGATTAGCTACAGCATAGCGGTGCAGTGTTCATGTTATTCTTCGCTGTACTACACTCAGCCAATGTCTCAAAAATTAATGCAAGTGTATCAGGATCTGAAATTAACTTTTTATAGCCATAAGCAACATCCCGCTAGGAGGGGGAAAATCCTATTATAGCAGTTCTGGCATCTCACTGCTCGTAGACTGTTAGTACGCACAAAATAAGATTTCAAATTACAAAATGGTGAATGCAAAGAGTTGTTCTGTATTGACTAAACATTTTTTTCCCTTTTTGCTTATGAACTGGTAATGCAAAACTAGGTGATGCTCGCTCTTGTTAAATGACAGATCTATTACCACAGATTGGGTCGGAGACCAGACTGTCCAAGACTATGACATGATTATACAGAGATAATTAGAAAACCTACATATTTATAACAAACGCATGATACTATCCTCTGGAGTTGTGCAGTAACTTCCAGGAGGATTTTTCAGAAATTTATATACTGCATTGTTTAAAAATACATTGCTAAGAACTAGAATGGCTCAACATCACTTTGACATTTCCAAGCAATTATGCTGGACTAAAATAAAATACTTTCAATTCACTCTGCACAAAATATAACTTCTTGTTATCCTGGCTTGACTTTTAATTGCCAGCTGTTTACGACATACATTTATGGATACTTGGTGTGAGAAAATTTATACACTTGCTGAAAGTCAGCAACAGTTACCCAGAAAGAAATATTCTGGCTAAACACCACAGAGGTAGAACGAAAACTCAGAGCTGATTTGATATAGGGCCCAATCTGAAATCACAGCTCAAGCAATGAACAGTGCTTTAAACCACAGGACTCTCTTGAACTTGAGTCCTGGAATTTCATAGCAAAGAAGAACACTCAGTGTGGCCAGGATGCATCACTCCTTACAGCGCTTTGCTGGCTGCAGAAGACATGGATGAGATCATGGCCATGCTTGGTGTGGCCACATTGAGCTGGGACATTATTATTTTGATAAAATGCCTGATATTGATACTAATTTTCTGATGTTTGTAAGATGATGCCTGCTTTTATCAATCTGATTAACCTGACTATTCAACATCTTTTGTAAATCCCATCCAAAATAACACTACTAAAAGAGCCCATGAACGGAAGAAACATTTGAACTTGGAAGAGCAGAAGTGACCTGGTGTTCTGTAATTATGAAACATTTTTCCAAGGGCAATGTAAATGATGCATGTTCTGCACATACCGAAGATGCACTCTTTAAACTTCCTATTCTTGTCCTCTGCTTATCTTTCTCCTGACCTTTGCTAACATAAATCACCCTGACTCTTCAGTACTCTCCCCGGCGTGTTTCTTACGCTGCACATCACACTTGCTGCCTGGAAGCACAGCTGGCAGGGGATCTAAACCCCATCGCTGGGCAAACGCAGCCTTCTGGCTTTGCCAAGAATGACATTGCGGGTTTTGTGTTGTTTTTTTTTTTTCCTTTTTTTAAATATTGTTACTGTACGGGATGCTTGATTCTGTATTTGTGAGTATAGACGACTCCACCCTGTTATATTAACGTGAGGCTCAAAACCAAAACAACAGCGAATTAAGCAGCCTAGAATTTCTTAATAAGAATTCAACTGTTAATTAAAGTAAGATTACAGAATTCAGCCGAGTTCTGCTCGCTGTCCCAGAAGGATGCTGCAACGGAGGACAAGCAGTGCCCTCTAGTGTCACTGGCTGCTGGGGACCCGCCGCATCCCCCCACCCATGATGGGGGGGGCTCACCCGTGGGACCGGGCACGGTTGATGCACGTGCACGGATGATGCTTGTGCACAGATGATACTCGTGCACGGCTGATGCTCGTGCATGGATGAGTGTGCACGGTCACATGCATGGCAATGCATCATGCAACAGCCAAGTGGGCTATACACTCATATACAGTGCAGGTGCACAGTGGTGTGCCTTTATTATTCCGTGTGTGTGCCCGCACACACACACACACGCACGCAAAGCCTGACATGGTCAAGATGTCTTTAAGCTTGCAGGAAAACATTTCATAGGGGAGCAGCAGGCCGTGCGTTGAAGGCGGGTGTCAGGAAGCCTGGCAGAGTCACTGTCTGTGAAGATGTCTAATAGGAACTACTGAATAGACAATACGGGCAGCATGGGCTGAATGGATAAATTGGAGCAGCCAGAACACAGTCAGAAGGTTTAGAATCAATCAGAAATTATAATTAAACCTGTAATGAGTGTTTTGACATCTTCCCCCCTTTTTTGTTAATTGGAGGTTAACACTATTTAGACTTTATTACGGTCCAGTATCAACAATTTTGTAATATAGCTTCTATGCCTTTTAGCAAATTACCTCAAACTTTACTCTTTGGATATAAAAATAGTCCCTCAGCACTCTCAAAAATTTCCCTCTGATGGGAAAAATCCTACAAAACTTCACAACATGTTCTGCTTAAGATGAAATTACAATGGAGTCACACTAGGTTTGTTTTATTTTTCATTTTACTGCATAAACATTTGACAAAGAGAGAAAGCTACCAGTTCGTCCCGTGAACGATGGTATACGTCATATGTTCATTAGCAGTCACGTCTCCTGTGAAGTACAGGCAATAAAACAACGAAACAAAGACAAAAGGTATAGAAGAATGATACAAGATGGCACCAGTTACAGGTGCACGGAAAAAGCCTCGAACGTTATAAAAAGACATATCTGAGATGTCAAATAAGCCGTTCCTATAATAGTGTAAAAAAACAAACAAAAAAAAATCAAAAAATTGAAGGCTGACAGCACTGCCCAATTTCATTTGCATAAAAAGTGCAAGTGACTATTTATAGATATATTCAGATCACAAGATGTTTGTATTCTGTTTTTCTATGTAAAGCATTAATAGACGTTTATTCCCATCCTTGCATTTTAAAAAGCAATGTACATAATTAGGCTTTTACCAAAAGATTACAATGTGCATTATAAATTGACTCCTGTTTAAAGTGAAGGCGGCAAATACGCATTAGTTTGAGAGACGAATGGCTGGAAACGCAATGTTCAGAATGACAGTAGATACGTATTTAGACACCTTACAATGATTATTAGGGTGTAATTGCTTATGAAACTTTAATTGCATAAGATTCATTAAAATCTCTAACCGGCATATATACTTTTAGGCTTAATTAAAGAACATAGCCACAAAAACTGGATTTTGAGGTTTTTCTGTCATTGGATTTTAGCATTTAATTAGCATTCTGAAAAAGTTAGCAACAGCAACTGAAATAATTTAACTGCGTTTTACAGCAAATGCTGCATCTATGGCTATTATCAATAAATATTTTTTTCAGGAGACTTACTGTGCTGCTGCCCGGGGAACCCATCCCAAACCCCAGCATGGTTCAGCTCAGCACAAAACACTCTGGGATGCGGGAGGTGAAAGCACAGTTGCATATTACAGACGTTGAGAAAGTTTTTATTATTTCCCCCTTTCACGCCCAAGGATGCTAAAGGCTATTTTAAGAGAGAGAAGAAAAGACAAGGTCGCTTGCCGTAGCACTGCTTGATCCCTGGTGCCCGAGGATGTCAACCTACTGCAGAAAATGTGACACGGGGTTGCACTTCAGGCTGGCCCACAGAAGTTAATTTTGCAGAGGAAAGCAGTTGTTGTTTACCACACATTGTTCACTCGAGGACACGCAGCCCTGCATGGGCATCTGCGTGGCGCGAGTGACCCAGCGAAAGAAGAGAGGAGCATCCCCCCACAGCACTACTCATTATCCCTGCAGTGCAAGAAGGGTTGGAATCAAAACGGAGGCATTTCTGGGACCTGGGCACCTTGGCTGTTGGCTTAGCAGGGAAGGGAGGGAAGGGATTCTCGCATCCACACAAGGGCAGGCAGCGAGTGTCTGCTGCTGACAGGCTGGAAAGTTTCACTTGGGATACAGCTGGGTGGAAGAGGAATGATTGAAGGGGAGTGTGTCGATGTGCGAGAGGTCAGGGGGAAACAGGGAAGGACTGAAACACACCTCCTGCATTACCAGCATCAATAGGTCTTTGATGCTATAGAAATTACTCTGCTAAAACTTACCAAGAATTTTATACCAGTAATATGTACTATGTGTGATCGTGCGTGGCGATGTGTATGGGCAGGGAGATGCACAGAACAGCACACTGCGGCATATGCCTGTATGCATTTGGCTTACCGAATGCAGGCGGATGCTTTTTCCTATGGGATGCATCTTCTGAACTACCTGATTTAGAAATATTTGTTTAAACTGCGAAACGTTACTTCAGTATGTATGAAAGAGAAGCAGAAGGCAGAAAGATTTTTTTTTTCTTTCAAAATAAGGTATCTCGAGGAATGCACATTATATAACTAATTTTAATTTCGTGCAGTTACAAACTATAGACTTGCTATCCCTTTCCACAGATTCATGCGAATCTACCAAATATAGTGACATTGAAATTTCAAATTTCTTTTTTCTATAGCACTTGCTTCACAATTAGAGTAAAAAACTTCACTTACATTGTACTTAGCAGAATGCTGCAAAATATAAAAATGTATCGAGTACATAAAAAAGAAGTGCAATCCAGAGCAATGCAAATAATAACGGACATTATTTTCTATGCCATGTAATAAAAATCAGTATTGTCCAGCCAAATAAGGACTTAGCCTCTGCTTAAATAGGACAATTGTGGGGTTTTTTTTCTTGGAGAAAGAAAGGCAGTGGGAAGCAACATGAGACTCTGCAGAGCAGGATGATTATAATTGTTTTGTCTTTATTACACATTATTCTTACAAACACCACCACCCATTACCCTCTCGGCAATAAAGTAGGGCTCAGAGGGTGACCCCACTAAATCTAATGCTAAGCAGCCTGTATCGCACCCAGAGCAGCCTCTCCTCAAAATACGAACAAGACAGAAAATCAGCATTTCTGGAGTGAGACGGGGGAGCTCTATCAATTCCCTCCTCAGACTGCTGCACCAGATCACAAGTGTCGAGGAGTTCTTGATAAAGTCTTTGTTGTTTGAAAACCCCATTTTACCTCAAAAAAAAAAAAAAAACCAAAACCCAACCAAAAAACCCAGAAAAAAAAAGCATAAATAAACTTTAATGTCAAATCATAGCCCTCTTTTAAAAAATGCACTAGAGTATCCTGCATGTGATGGAAGTTTGCCAGTTCGATCATCAAAAAGGTTCTGAGTGAAGGGCATACCACGTATGCACGATGAGTGGAGAATAAAAATTTTTAAGTGGGAATGAAGTAGAGGAAAACATTTTTAATTGCTGCACGGTAACTTTCACATTATCAGTACCTGGACTTTGAACAGATTCTCCCCAGCAAAACAACATAGAACCACCTCTTCTCTCCAGTTAACACGTTTGTAAAATGAAAATGTCTCAGTGACACGGGAGAGAGATGACACTCCAGACACCCTCTGTAATTTTTTCAGTCTCTAAATACTATGGGTTTGCAAACTAAAAATAAAAACACTGCAGAATCTGGAATTTAATTCTTTATATACTTATTTTGAAAACATTTGCGCCGCATCTGAAAAATATCACTTTTTGCCGTTGAAGTCAGAAATTTCACAGAAAAAACTAAAAATATGGTCTTACATTGTGCTGCTCTGTTCTACTCAGACCTTATCAGTAAAAGGACTCACTCATTTGCCTGACGCTGAAGATGCCCAGCAATCAAGCAATTATTAAAATCCATTCAAAAGATGTACTTTAGCACGTCCAGAACATCACTTGGGGCTGCAAATATCTGCCAAGAAAAACCTCCCTATACAACATCCACGGAGGGTACCAGAAACTCTGGAAGCACCTATACACATCTTCATCACATTTGTCTAAGGCATCCGCTTTGTTTAAGAGCAGAATGCTACGCGTGCTACGGATACTTTTTTTCCCAGAGAGTACTTCTACCTGCAATAAGAGATTAGATTTCTTTTCTTCATTTTAATTGCTTGCAAACTATTGTGTCCCACATTTTCCTTTTCAAAACTGAAGATGTTTGCAAAAGATCTCATTTTGCTAGCAGAAATTTTTCAGGTCGTGTTGCCCTGCATAGTTCACACGTATAAGCAAGTCCAGCATTTTTCTTCAACTGAATAACAAAGATAATGGGCTGCTATGAGATACTCAGGCTCTTCTTTTATTTCAGAACTAAAACCAAGTTCCATTCCCCACTTAAGAGATTAGCTCATATTTAGCCTGTGCCCATCTTCTATGTTCACTGACTCAAATGCCAGCACAAGACAGCTTAAAGTAAGGGGAAAGTGTTGCAGATGCACAAGCTGTGCACAATGCAGACACACACAATATAGATATATATCTTGCATAGGATATCGTTACATATAACAAAATACTTATTGGTATAAATACGCACCAATTTCATTTATATACTGAAACAAAACAGAACAGATTTCCAGTTACCATCCAACATGTTTTTTTTTTTCCCTCTGCAGATTTTTGAAATCTGTATTTGCATGTTCATCGTCTATGCTACGGAAAGCTCAGAATTCATAATCGATGCAAAAAATCAGAAAAGATCCTCCGTACCAATAGGTCAACACATTCTTTTGTGATTTTAATAATGGCCTGTCCTATTACATTTGTTATTCATATAGAATAAGGATAGACAATTTTTAGGTATTATACAGCTTTCTTCTGGAATATTAGCTTTGTGGCTTTGAGAGGCCATTTTCTAAAGATCCTAATAGTCAAATGACATCTTGGGAAATGTTACATTCTCACTGCATTTGCATGATAATGAAGATGAAATTTCATATACGCTACCTGAATTAGACTTATCTAAGTTTTGTTTTACCGAATGACCAGAGGAATATGTTCCCTAAGCCAAAGTATCACAATACAATGCGATACATTATTGCTTCTGTGAAAGACATGAAAATATAAGCCAAGCGATAAAAAAAATCCTGCGTAATTTATGTAGTAGCTGTGTATCTCTGAATATTTACTTCCTTTGAAGAAAATTCTACCTTCTACATCCACAAAAATATCTACACTAAATTTTTTTGGAAATGGAACGGCTCTGTGATGCTCGGTGCTCTGAAGGACAGGAGCACCATCATGACCTTTTATTTTTCCTCAACATGCAGTACTATCACAAGCTTGGTAAAGTTCACATGTCCGCTTATTCACTGGGTATAAGCCACCCTTTGAGTATAACCACATTGCACCTGCACTGACAGGGATGACCATGCGTCAAAACAATTTTCTGACCACAGAAATACGTTTGGTGAAGAATAATGATGGGTATCTTCCCCATAATTAGGCATGTGGGCAAATATGTGGCTCTCAGAAACTGCAGCAGTGGATTTCAGAGCTCCTTAACGTGTGCTGTTGTTCCAGCAGACACTGAAAAGCTCCTTCCCCTATGAGAGCCAAGAACTTGGCTGCCAAAGCTGGGTTTCAAGAGGCAGTCCCTGACGTACCATGCTGGTAACAACAAGGACATCGCAAGAAAGTATTTGTCCTCTCTGATCAACACGGAGCTGATCACTCATCAGTCTGCTCAGTGATTCACCTGCGTGACTCATTCCAAAGTACACCTTTAGAAAACCAAATTCCAGCTAGTTTTATTCTGAAGATGCCATTTTAAAGTATTTTTGTAAGTCCAAAGAAAATTTAGTACAAATCCCACAAGTTACAAACTGACAGTATTAATCTAAGCAAAGATATCTGCACACTCAGGCTTAGATTAAGCCTCCACTTATAATTGCAAACTCTTTGAAGAGAGAGTAGTTTTGATTTTTGCTGGAAGCTATGGGCATTGTTTTAAAAGAAAAACACAGCATGGAATAAGTGGTGTACATAATGGGGATTTTATTTAACATAGCTTTTCAGTACACTCTGAACTATGCTGTGCTGTAACTTCAGAAACACATCCAAATTAAAAAAAACCCAGCAATGACAAAAAAACCCTATCCCGGCAAAAATAAGAAAAAAAAAAAGAAAAGAAAAGAAAAGGAAAGGCCTATACTCAAAGGAACATCTGAATAAAATTGAGACATCTGCAGCAAAGTTCTCCCTTCTCTCCAGAATGTCTGAGATGAACTCAGCGTAACACTGCCTTCCAAGAAAAGACAGGGTGATCAATGCAGAAGCACATCAGGCTCCCTTGGACAGGCCAATCAATGCAAGAAAGAACCTTGCCCAGGGCCTTATGCAAATAGAAGCACGTCCTGCAACCCGGGGAGGGAACATGCGCAATAGATCAATGGCATCTGAAAAACCTTACAGCTATATCAGCCTCAGACAGTAAATATATAATGATGAATCCCTCACGTTCAGCCGTGAACTCTTTAAACTAGGTTATTTTCAACAGCTGGTTCAAAAAGATCTGCCGGGGCTGCAGACAGCAACAGTGGAGAAGTGAAATAAGACTACTGAGGGTTAAATTAACAATGCTTTNNNGGCTGAGAAAATACAATCTCTGTACTTTCACACCTTGTAAGACGCTGGAAGTTATGTGCCCTCTGGGACAGGGACCGAGAGGAGGATGGCTGGGGTTTTGTGTCATTATTTTGATCTTTTATTTTTCCTGTTTTTAAACCTATTCGGTAAAGTACTCGGTGATGTAGGAAAAAAAAAAAGGGTTTATCGTTTACAAGAACTACAATACCAGAGATCTAACATCACAATCATCACTCTGTTGATTTAAATTTATTCTGTCAAATAATATTGTAATTACATTTTTCGTACCCTCGACTGTTTTAGACTATGTTTTGAAGGAATTCAAGAAAACACTAGGGCTCTTAAGCAAAGAAGCTGATATATAACATTTATACTTCAAAAGCACCCCAAATTGGATTATAACTTGGTCAGATGTACAAAGCAATATTCATGACCATAGGACCATACAGGTTCACCAACTACTTGGTAACTACAACAAAATTGCTGAAATAACACGTCTGCCCACGGAGACTTGTGGGGAATGATTTCCTAAACATTATTCATCATCTGTTCTTGGGAAAGTGATGGGGAGAGAAAGGAGGAGGATGAAGAAACAAGCAAAAAAAAAAAGCCTACAAAAAACTTTTCCTCTGAAGAAACTCGCTTTTAAAGATCACTGGCAGCTCCGAACTTCATAGCACAGAGGTATAATACTCCTGTCAGACAGCTAGAGCCACCCCAGGACAAAATATAATCCATATATCGACAAGCAAATAAAATGCCTTGGCTTAATCAAGCTTGTAAAAAGCTCATGCACTTTGTATCCTGATACTGCAGGATACTAAGAGTCACTATTACATTTAATTTGCCTTGGAAAATAGAAAAGGCAGAAAAACAACTAATTAAACTATTTATTTTTCATGTATTTATGAAGAAATTTTACTCCTGTGTTTTGACACTTCGCATTAAAATCTCAGTTCAGTTCTGCAGTGTTAAAACCACAATTTTCTCAATGAATATATGTGCAAAATCTACTTACATATTTTTACTTCATATCACATTCAAGCAAAGCCCTTAAATAGGATTATTTTAACATTTAAACACTGGTACTCCTGCTATTATTAATATTAAAATACTTCACTAATATACTGAAAGAGCTATGTAACACATCTTCACTAGATAAAAGTAAAGTTCTAGGATAAAATGCAAATTCCAGCTGCTTCTTATAGTACCACAGTTTTAGAGCTCCCTTCCCCACAGTATGTTTGGACTCATTTTACTCCACTTGGATTTGCAGTGCCTAATATATTATTAACTCGCAGTTCCCCTGGTTGATCCACTAAACCGGGTCTTAAAGTCTTATAAAATCTCTACTGTTCCACACAAAAGGCATACATATACTTTTCATCATAATTAACATTTAAATTAACAATAACACAATACACTTGTGTAGTCTTATTGGCATAAGACCACATCACAGGAATGGGAAAAAGTATGAAATAACAGTGAGACAACTTTCTTTTCTTAATGGTTTTTCTGTTAAAAAAACCCCACCACAACTTAAAGTAGCCTAATATTTCAGATAAAATAATCTAAATACACCACAAAACCTGTCAGGGAATAGTATGTTTGATTTTCCCACCATCTTCATCATATAAGCAAATTCAAAACTCCTACTTTTCTTCCTTTAGTGTTCATATATAGATTCAAAAAGAGCTCCAATGTAACTTCACGCTGGGATGATGTCCTATATTGTAAAATCTTTAGTATTAAGTTGCCCTCCAAACCAATCTAGAGAGATAAGTAACAACCTAGAAAATTAAATAAAATGCCTGGGCTTTTCATATTTTACCTGCTGAGAAAAAGAAACAACAAACAACAATAGTTGTGTTGTCTGAGCCTCCAATCAGCCCAATGCATAGCCATTTATAGATGCAATGACCACACCTGGTTGAAGGGGTGTTCCAAAAATTCCATTATCTTGTCCTAGTGCCACCACTGCCAGAAAAGAGGCATCTGCAGAGGATGAGGAAAACTGAAGGGTGCGTACCACACCCGCTGGTATGACCGAGAAACAGGTGGATTAAATAAAATAGAAAAGGAAGATGTGCATTCATAGACTATTTTACAAGATTAAGAAGGCAAAGTCTGCAGATCAATCTGGTCGAGGAGAAGAGCTAGTAAATCTGTCCAGGAAAAAAGGAGACGGGAGTTTTTATTTATTCAGCAGGACTTGGGGCAGGATGCTCCATGTACCAGCATCTCAGGATTTGACCTCAGAGAGCCAAAAGGAGGTGGACTGAAATAGCTGACATCAGAAGAGTGGAGATAAGGCAAGGACATGCGATGTCAGGTACTTAGAGGTTCAAGACAGAAGACCTGTCTCCTGTTACTGCTGATGAATTTCCCCAGTGTCCTGAAGAGCTCTGATGAGTATGAGATGGTTCAGAGCCAAAACACCTCTACAGAGGTGCACATCTAGAGATGACAACTTGTAACTTCTGGGAAGTTTGGCCAACTAGTGCGGAAATTAATGATTAGGCAAGAAAGTAAGGAAAACCAGTTGTCCTAGGTCCTGGAGTTAGCTGTTGGGATCAAGACTGTACTTCACACACTTTAAGGAGATGGTCTCACACAGACATTGTTGCCTCAACAGCTTTAATAGGCTCAAGGGCTGAATTTTATCTGCACAACTGAAAGGATGAGCGATGTGTTCTTTGAACACGGTCCTGTGCTTTGGCTTTTTTTTTTCCTTTCAAAGCTAGAATCTGAAATGAAAAATAAACTGACTGATAAGTACACTGTCTCGCAGAATTTAAAACAGTTGAAACAATGCAGGAAAGGACACTAATACAAAGGAATTTATTGAGCCAGAAGGAAGTTTCTAGTCAGATATACGGATAGATGCCAAATATGGTTTTATTTAACATCTTCATTAATGATCTGGAATTAATTAAATTTGCAGGTGACATTAAAGCGGGAGAAACTGCCAAGAGAAGTAAGGCATGAAAGAAATACAAAACGAGCCTCCAAGATTCATAGACCTGTAGCACAAAAGGGATTGGTATGACAATCTGATTCTCATCCTGCACAACAAGGGCCACAATGTAGCTAGATTTGATTCGGAAGAATGTGAGTTAATATTATTGCAGGGGGTAGAGGAAATAATCTACTACATCCAGTATGACTGGGGAAAGGAAAATTGAAAGCACTAAAATACTTTGAGGGATGCATGAACATTAGCAGGTACCAAATTCAAAGAAACTTGGGGAAAAAAACTATTACTATTTTGGCTGCACTGAGAAGAATGTTGCATGGCTGAACAAAGGTACAAAGTTCACCTTGAGCTAACTATAGTAACTGTACTTAAATTAAGGAGTTCAATTTTCAGCACAATACCAGAGAAATGTTGACAAATAGTACTGAATTTGGACAGGAATACAAAGAAAAGAAAAAAAAAGAAGATCTAGTTATATATAGTTGAGCAACAAGAGAACAAGGGGATGGAAGTACAAGAACAATTGCTACAGATCAGAACACACTTCATACCAAAATCTAAAAATAAATGTTCACTGTGTAGTGCATGGAATTTAAAACAACATAGAGAAATTATAAAAAATATACAACTAGAGAGATGATGCAACTCTATAAAAGTCTCTGCAAAGAAATGGGAGATCTCACTCTTCGATCTCCAAATGCCATAGGACATGTATTGCCAAGCAACTGGATTCCCAAGCAACCCGGGTAACCCTAACTTTTACCCATCTCCAGTTCTTCGTTTATTTTATAATTAGCATTCCAACTTTGATGTCAAACTAGAAAATTGATATAAACAGGCCAATGAGATGTAAAGTGATGAGGGGTGATGCCAGCAATTACTGCTTGGTATAGCATTCCAGTTCATGAAACACTGCCCTCCTCCTTTTGGGAGAAATGAGAAAGGGGGGTATGTATGGCTGACCTCAGACCATGGACTGAGCCGAGTGAAGCATGAGATATTACACTAGCAAATGATTATGAGGAAGCAAAAAGTAATAAGGCAAGTTGTCTAGAGCAAGGTAATGAGGGATGAATATTGAAAACATGAGTGCGTTCTGGAAGTGACCAATGCTCAGACTTTCATGGCAGCCATCCTCCTCTCTCATCCAGTAGCAAAGCTGAGATGGCTGGGAATGAACTGAGGAAGGGGATGCCTAACATGGCATTTAAACTGAAACACCA
>VZRW01003063.1:121535-160849 GCA_013398125.1 Aegotheles bennettii | reverse complement strand
TTTTTTTTTTTTTTTTTTTTTTTTAATCTCAGGATACTGAATACCTAATTGACAATTTTGAAAGCTTAGATTTAACAATTCTTCTTGTGATTCCGAAATGAGTAGTTGTCATGTGTTTTTCACAATGATGGACACGGCTGGTTTTATATGTCACCCAGCATCCTAGGACCACCCTTTCTGTCCCCTCTACATGCAGCTGGGCCCTGATGCCATAATTAGATCTGCAGGGGACGGCCACAGCACTCGGGTAGGCACGGGGGCACAATATATCTTTTCTCCTGCGAGGGTCTTTCATGCAGGCAATGACAAGGGAAACATTCTTTTTAAAGCAAAATAATTGTAAACCCACAAAATTTGGCAGAAAAACTCAAAGGAGGCGTTGTACCAGAAACTTCTTTTCTGTAAACTAAATATAAAATTGACTCCATCAACTTGAAATTCTCACTTTCTGTTAAATTTCATAAAATTATTATAAGCTAGGAGTTGGGAAAGTTCCACAATTTAACATCAACTACAGCAAGCTGCTTCTGAAAATAAATCCCCAACTACACTGTGCAAGGGATAACAGAAGTAAGAAGCTGAGACATGTTTGTGAATCATGGCTTGAGTTTTTCAAAATCAGTAATTAGCAGAACACAGTGACCCAACAACTATTTTTAGTGCTGCATATTCAAAAAGTAATTTACGTGTAGATATTATTAGATGCACTTTTAATTTCAAACCAAATTACACAAAGTTTTAATTACTAAATATTAAGATACATTTTAGCATATGGTTTATGATTAGCATTTGTAATTCAAGCTATAAACAATACAACTAATTACATTTATTGGTGGAACTTTACTTCCCACACATGTTCAATCACTTTCAATTATTTCCCTAGTAATCTATGACCCAGCAAGGTACAGAAATTGTGTGCCTACGTGGCAATAGCTGGGTAACAGTTTCTGTGCATTCAGGCATGATATTACAGACTCACCCTGTTTTTCTTAACATCTCGCAATCACAGACATGCAAAAATGTAGATTAAAAAGCTGCAAAGACCAATAAAAATGTTAGATGCTGTGGCATGTATTTGAAAATTGCAGCCAAGTTTTACTGGTTTGTTTAATGAAGGACTTTGAAACCACAGCCTGATTTTTACGGTGAGATGAAATTTGGAATGAAGACCAGATTTGGCCACCAAAGGTTTGTAAACAAAAAACGCTCCTCCTTTTATACCAGTTTCACGTGCAATGGTTGCATTTGCTCTCTTTTCACTTTGAGTTTCCCACCAAAATGCGTGCCCACATCCCAGCACTGACTTCAGACACCTGCAGAGCTGCTGTTCCTGTGCCAGCTCCTTTAGCAGCTGCAAACAAAGGGGCACCTGGACCTGTCCTGCCCTTGAGAGGCTCAACACCTCCCCATGCTCTGCTGGAAGAGCAGCAACTCTTCCCATGTGATGGTGTCAATGACCAGAACCGAGTCTTTGCTTTACATCAGGCTTCGTTGGGTTTCTCTGCTTCACGCCAAAGCACCAGGTTTTGCACCATGACCAAGTGATGAGCTGGGGATCTCTGTGACTGAATGATTGCAAAAGATCAGGGCAGACCTCACGGTACTGAACATGCAAGGTGAATTTAAAAGACATTCATTGAAAACGCAGATGTTTTTGGGCTTTTTTGCTTGTTTTCTTTTTCCCTGTGGGCACAATAAAATAAGGAGGGCCCCGGCAGAAACCTTCACTACAAATTAAAGCCATATGCTTCACACTGCCCTCCTGCAAGAGGCGGAGATGCAGAAGGAACAGCTGTGCAACAGGTCTCCTCTGTAACCTACAATTTTATGAATCAGTTAACCCAAAATTCTTGCACAGCAAGTGTAGAGGTGGTATGGTTGCTATATGGTGTAGCTGCTCTATCACCCTCATCATCTCCCCCACACAAAGCAGGAAAGAAAGTGAAGTGATCAAATATGTATTTGTCATAAGACAGTAATTGCCCATCAGCTGCTCCATTTCTTTTATTTTTTTTGAGCTCTTTGCAATTACTAAGTGCCATATGGATATAAAGTTGAAGAGAAAGGAGATCATAACAAAATAAAATCTTACAAATTAATAATGTGATAAAATAGTTAAGGGTTTATTTCAATGATATCCGCTTCAGTGTAGGCATTATTTAATTAAACTGCTTTCAGTGGAGCTCAGATATCAAACCGCCTCTTCCAAAACCAGGTGTTAATATCCTTTGATTTTTCTAAAAAACAATCGGGCTACATTAAATATACTCCTCAGGTCTAGTTTTGCATGACAGATATGTGATGTGCCAATGGTTATATATTATATTCTTCCTCTCAGGCATGCATCTCCTGCAGAGACAGCAGACTACAGAAGCTGACCCTTACTGAGACCATCTTGTCTCTCTGACAAAGCTCCTTTTTAACTTCTTACTTACTGGTTGCTTCCTGCGATGGATAAAAACTTTAGCTCAGCTTGTGATAATTTCACAGGCCCTGAACACCCTGACCCGGGAAGCCCCAAGGTCAGAAGTCAAGTCTTGTTCTGAAACATCTGTGTGCTTCATATTAAAGTAGAACAAAAGTGAAGAAATATCCACCAGTGTGACAAGAGAAACAGGCAAAATGGGAATGACACATTGGTCATCTGTTACCCATGCCACCTCAAGCCATTGATGGAAATGTGATGGAAAAACTCTCCAAGCCTCCTTCAAATAAAACACTTTGTTTAGGAAACACTGAGAAAGGTCTCCAGTTGGTTTTTATTCCTGCCCTGTGCTAAGTGTACACAGCTGTAGGCGCCTGGCAATCCAAACAACGTGGCTCTACAAAACCTACAAAAATTCTACTAACATTTCATTTTGGACAGATAAGGCATAGCAGAATAACCTGGGCTGAAACACAGAGCAGCTGAAAATCACCACCCAGGAAAGCGAAGACAGAAGAGATGCTTCCTGTTCTTTCTTGCATCCAAGAAGCAACAGGCACACACTGTGCAACCTGCTTCTTCCCCAAAGTTGTGGTTAGAGGAGGAATTATTCATCTTCACTAATCTGGTCTCTTAAAAAATTTTGTTTTGAGACTATTCATTGACCCGGTAATAAAATACTTGTGGAAAATGATCAGCTGAACTGTTTTCAAGTCTCAAATCTGTACACCTCATGCATACTTCAAAAATACTCCTCAGGAAGCATAAGGGAAATTAAAATGGCCTTAATTTTTACAAATGGAAAGGATTAAGAAAAATCTTAAATTCTTAAAATAATGTAAGTGGTACTGCTCTAGATTCCTCTTGCTACTTAGAGCAGAACAAGATTAAAAACAAAACACTCATGCATGCTTTTTTTTGACTAAGGCATTCATCTGATGTTCGGGCAGGAGCCACTTTTACTAACTTTCAGTTAGACTACACCAATGTGTTACAGACAGAAGTTCTACAGATACGTCTGCTGATTCCAGCGTTTATAAGATCACCTGCAATACTCTGCAATTCACATTTCCACAATAAATTGGTGTCTTTTACTTTTTAGTTTGCTGCCATAAGATATGTCCTGATTAGATCAGCATTTCACAAGTAAGTGAGAAGACTATAGCTACACTCTTCTCTACAAGTGGCACAGAAGAGTCCAATATAGTGGTGCAGAGCAGTATGCAAGTTCAACAGGCAACTTCTCCGTACACCAGACGGTGTGAACA
The DNA here is from genome assembly GCA_013398125.1 of Aegotheles bennettii. NCBI lineage: Eukaryota > Metazoa > Chordata > Aves > Caprimulgiformes > Aegothelidae > Aegotheles > Aegotheles bennettii. The sequence goes on along the minus strand of VZRW01003063.1, from coordinate 157,156 downwards.
AATTTGCCTTCTAAAGAAAAAGCTGAAAGATTGACAAAATGGATCTTTGGCAGTCTCAGCATCAGAGGCAGGGCAGCTTTACACTGAGCAGAGTCCTTCCCATCGTACAGCACTGCAGCGTTCATTCAGAGCCTAATAAATGGCAAAAAACCCTCCCTCTAGCACCTTCTGCAGATCTTTGAGGAAAAAACAGCAAAATTGGGCAAAACCCCCAATTTTCCCCTCGTGTTCTGCTCCGGTCTCCAAGAAGGTGCATTTTTTAATGGTGACTTCACTTTAAAACTGTTCTTATTCGTTCTCAGTCTTGACCTCCAGTCTTTCCATCCCAGAGCAGAAACTCATTGAGTGCTGCCTTTTGGTGCACAGCCTGGCCAAGGAGGATCCACCACGCTTTGTTCTCCCACAGTCTTTCAGGTTTGTGGACACATGGGACCTTGCTGTCTAACTGAAAACCAGGCTAAAACACAGTGACTCGCCAGCTGCAAAGAAATCCTCATGGATCTGTATCAGACCATTGGTTCAAAGCCATCCCTAAACTGCTGCTTTCAAGAAGATGATCACAAAGAATTTAGAAAATCTGTGAAAGACTGCAGGAAAGAAGGCAATGGAGAAGTCACACTTACCAACTCTACAAAGGCAAGTCCACCATAACTGTGAGCAACAAAAAACACGTTCTCTGCAGCTGACTGGGAAATAAAATGGTCCCAAACATAAATTGCGTGTTCTTCAGGAGATCCATTATCCTGCAGAAAGAAAATTACGTTTGCGACAATTACATTTTAAAAACTGGCAATTCTGCCTAAAAGCAACATGTCCCTATATGTTAAAATGTGTTGCTAAAACAAACCTCAAATGAATATACTCCAGTGTCAAAAAAAGAACAGATTCATTTGTCTAAATAAAATAAATCTAAGATTGCATTTTTAACGCAGTAAAACTGTTGCTTTATTGTGGCTTATTTTAATAAATACAACAAAAATTATGCATCTGCAAAATTTTGTCTAAACACCATGATGGCAATTCAGCTAAACAGAGGCATTCAAAGAAATTATGAGCCACTGCTCTGATTTTCATTCTTTTGACAACTCTTTGTCAAATGTTTGTTCACTGATGGTTTGTTTAAAGTAGTTAAGCCTTAGTCTGATGAAACAAATAAAAACAAGTAGGAACAATGTAAATATAATTTCAGTCTTTACAATCTTTTCATATTATGGGCCAATGGAATTCTGCCAAAGATTAAAATTATGGTATTTGCAACTCCTCTTTTAAACGCTACTTTTTGCAACTCGCAGGCTGCGAGATGCAGTGCAGATAAAACACCTCTTGACTGCTTACACATTACCCATTACTTTGGAGTCTGTGGCAGTTAGGGGAGTGCTTTTTCTTATTATTGAACTGGAACTTGTGAATGCCAGTCAATGTAAAAGTCACTGAAGGCATCGGAATGATGTACACTGATTTTAGTGCACTCTCCTCAGACACAGGGGTTCTGCACTCCCACCTCTACCTCTGAGGCTCTCGGAAAGCCCTGTCCCACTCTGTATTTTACTTATTTCTCAGGTTGTCCATGTCGTCACTACAAATCTGTCTAGTCTCAGGTGACAAGAGTAGGGTGATCTGCTAGCACCACTGCCCCACCAGGATTTCACACCTCTAGCACAATGCTGAAGGCTTTTTCCAGGCCTTTTTGTGCCAGAAAGAGCTGATCAGTCAAGGTCACGTTGTTTCCTAAAATTTGCATCCCTTTCCCCTTTGCTCTGCTCCAACAACTTCATACCCCTAGGTAAGTCAGATGAAAACCACAAAAGCCTCTATTCCTTGGGGAAAATAGAGCACAAAAAGCCACTGGCAATCAGAGGATGATACTTACATCATGTGAATTTCTGTAACTTTACTAAGACTATTGAAGTGATTTAGGTCTTCCATTCTGAAACCCATTTTTTGGAATTTAAGCTCTTAGGAACGTCTAAAATCAATGTGAAGACAAACAACTAAGTAACGTGGTGGACTTGGGCTTTTACTTCTGTTTTCATGCCTAGTTTCCTAAATAAGGGTGAGGTGGTTACAAACCTATTGATCTGGACCCAAAGCTTTTAAAACAATTATGTACTTTTATTTGTCTTTTCTTTACAGTAGCAAAAATTAAAACGTATTTATCAAATTTGCCAAAAAGCACTGAAGGTATTCTTAATCCTGGACAGATTCTTTTCTTGACTGACAATGACAAAACACAGTTTTTTAACTAATTATGTATCAACTATTGTAAACGATTTCAGTGTGAGAAAGGGCTTATTTTCTTTCAACCCTGTTTTGAAATTTGATTGTAAAGATAGGTAAAGGAGGTGAAGACTTCTCCCCTTGTGAAAAGAGAGGGAAGTTTTTCAGAAGAAATTTCATAAAGAAAATATGATTGACAAACCAGTTATTAAGATAAATCTGAAGGACAACTTGAACTGGAGTTTCCTATGGAAAAGTGATGTACTCTAATTATGATATGTATGGAAAAGGCACATTAAAGCACTGGGAGTTTTTAAATGGCTAGTTTATCTAAAAGATTTATTTTAGTTAAATATGCAGGAGATACTTGTTTTTAAATAATAATGCTACCATTAATTTTCTTAACGGCCATTTTTGTACAGGTACATAAAGCTGTTTTAACATTCTGACGAAAAGAAGAGGCTGTTTCTGGTTAATATTACATTTTCAGGTATGTAGTATTTATTATTCTACACACTGCTGGGAAACACACACAATTTCAGAATTTCCACAAGACTAAGACAGCAGCAAGAAGCTTCTGAAGGATTCAGAAACTCAGCCTGAGAAAGTGCCCACCAATTAAAGCATAACCAGTGGTCTAGTAAACTGAATCATTAACTGCACAGCTTCACGGTCCTGTACAAAGATGCAATAGGATTTTATAAAAGAAAGAAAAGAGCTAGAACAAGTTGGATATAGACTGTAACTACAGTTTCCTTTGTTAGCGGTGAAAAACAGTCGTGAAGTGTCAGGATAAACGGTGTTGATGCACATACTCTGCTAAACCCTAAACAAGGTAAGAAAAGCATGTATATGTGAGAAGGAGTTTGGAGTTGTGTATGTTTAGAAGAAAAGCTCTGTCTTCAGAGCATCTGCTTATTTTTACCTCTTGTAACAAGCCAGTATTTTTTAAACAACTTGGATGGAGAATCAACTCGTGCTGGGTCCATACAAAGACAATTTGGCCGCTGGAGCCAGCACCACCGATGGCAGACTACAGCCGGTCTCCTAGGGATTCTGAATTGTTCCATGTCCATGAGGACAAGGGGATTAACCTCCTCTGCTTGGCCTGGGTCAAATCATGAGGCTGGATGTTGCAGTTTCAGTACTCAAAGTGACAGTTTCAGGCAGCTGTTGCTTTCCTTCTTTTCATTGAAGCTAAATGCAATGCACTTGTATACCACCCTGTTAAATTATTTCATAAAGTGGGGACCTCTTGCTCGATCTTTACATAATTATCTATATGATTGTGCAGAAAGGAATGGAAAAATCACGGCATGTACCCCTGAAGGCAGTTGATGCTGAATGCATTCTCATCCCTGAAACAGACTGAGATGGAATGGTGCTGGAAAAGCTGAACTTCAATTTCCAGCTGCTGAAAGCTGGTCACCTGTAACAGGTAATTCTATAACTAAATAAGCAGTCTGACTTTTTGAAGGTGTGGAATTCATAGCTGTGGGTCTTCATCCCTCTGAAAATCTCCCCCTACTCCAATACATATAGTTAGAAATATAAAAATAAATCAATTGAGAACCATGTTATGTGAAAAAGCAGTGCGATGCTTAACCAATACAAAGTAACCCAAAACCAGGCAATTGTTGGGTTGCTTCAGACCAGGTGTCTCCTGACTCTGCTCCTGCACCCCAGCTTTGTGGTGCTGGGGTGTGGATTGGAGCAGAGGCTCTGAGAAAGAAGGCACAACCTTTGCCTGTGCTCTCATCATGCAAAATCTTACCTGCCTCCCATTTTAACGGAATACTATCAGTAAGATTTACCCTTTAATTTGCTAATAGATGAAAAGATGTCTATGCCTTTTTCCTAGTAACTATTTTATTTTACTTCTTTTCACAAATAAAAATAGAGCAAATACACCTCACTTGCCACCAGTGACCACCAGTGCTACAGAGACTATCAGATATTGAACATCTGTCATACTTGAACACCACAAATCCCACTGAAGATTGCCTTGGAGATAAAGGTGGTTAAAATCATTTAACAGAAATACTGCCGAGGTATTTTACATTGCTGATGTTATATTTATACCTCTTCCTGAATGCTAGAGGTAGCACAAGTTTCTGGAACCTGCTATACAAGGGGCATCCATGCTATACAAGCTATCCAAGTAATACGGAATACGAGTAGCCAGGTATTAGATTTTGACAGGTGTATGGAGCTAATCAAAAAGATGCTCTTGCCATATGGATATATTCCTTTTCAATGAGAAATGATCATCCACAGAATGAAATTTTATTTCATGTGGAATAGATGTATTCACAAATACTGTTTTAAGAACAGATTCGTTTTTACAGTGATAAAACACTTCTTCTTCAGTATTTTTAAAACAGTACCTCTTAACTATGTATAAAAAATGCCTCATTTTTTAAACTAAAATAGCAATTGCTCAAAAAATGATCATAAATGTTTCATATGGAGTTTTCATTTTAATATCAAAACTTTAATAAAATAATTTAATAGTACAGTCTATGAAAATAATATGACAATGGTTAATAAATTCATGTTTCTCATATATATGAAGCCATTTAATATCCCAGGGCCAGAACCTCTCCTACAGTTGCTTGAAGCAACTGCTTGCAGTAGGGAAAAGGCGGCTGTTCTCTGATCTGCTTGGCCTCAACTCAGGTCCTGGCATGGGTTAGGGATGTCCTGGGCTGCTCCATCGTATACCTGCTGGGGTTGATTTTGGGGGGGATCTCAAAAGAAGAATGGCAGACCATGACTGCCTTGGCCTGGAGTCTGTGCAATGCTAACAGAAACATGCTTGTATAAAACACTGCTCCTCATCTCGGTTCAAAAAAGGAGGATTTCCTTTGAGAAAACTGGCTTGCAGATTTTAAACCCTCTCTGTAATAGCTTTAGGTCCCTGAAAACCCAGAATGGTTGTGGGTAAATTCTCTGTCCATCCATTGTGTGAAAAAGCAGAGACCACAGGTTCCAGTCTGTCATTTTTTCCAACATGGCTAGCGCTAAGAGTTGAAAGGTGTATAACATTTTAATGGCTGGAGCCATTAGGAATTTGCAGATAAGCAGTGTGCACACAGTGAATACGGTGTTACGTTCTGTTGCATTCAAAAAACAGGTTGAATTCACTAATGTAATATCACAGTCATTAATTGTTAAATACCAAGCTGAAGTGATGCAGCAACTGAAGCCTTATCAACTATGCCAGATTCTAACACCTAGACATTGCAAGGTCTGCAGTTATGATGGACTACCTGAGTTGATAACACATGGAATTATCTAAACAACATTTGCATATTTGTTAAATTATTTCCTAAGGTTAATTAGCTCCTGCAAAGCAGCTTGCCCTTTGAGAATGCTTGCTGTGACAGGTTCACATATTTCCTGTTTCAGTGCCAAATTTTACTTTTTTTTGTGTGTGTTTTGGTTTTTTTTAAAGTAACCTGTTGCTGGAAAGTTACAGATGGGGCAAGAGCTGGAGGCCTTGAACTACTATAGACTCTACTGGGGCAGAGCAGCTCAGATCCCATCTTAAACTTCTAACTCATCAGAACTCAAAAAAATCAAATCAAGAAAATCAAATTAATTTTAAGCTCCAGTGACAGCTCTCTCCTTTTACTTTGTTGTTTTTTTTTTTAAATCAAAGAGTTGGAATCACTTTTTTTTTGCGACAAGTGAAAAGTGAAATGCATACAAATAGGGAAATATGCTATACAACTGAATAGCTTTTTAACAATTTACTTGAAGGTGGCTTCTATAATTACTACTTATCACAGCAAAACAATTTTTCCTTCTAGCTCGATGAGCTACTGTAAACAAGTATGGTACATGTGTTAAATATGGGAGAACAGAACCGTGAGCTGATTGGGAGGCAGAGATGGAGAAAGCTCAGGTCTCCTGTCTTTCATCCTTCCCTGGAGACGTTAGATCCTTCCCCAGCAGCAGGACTTTTGCAGTTGTGTACAGCTCATCCCATTGTCTCAGGGATGGCAAACTTTCCCCCCAACCCTTCTAAAAAATCATTAAACTAAAATGAATATATAACATAACATAACATAATATAACAACATAAAAATATAACTCAGAAAAGTAGCAGTTTGTCACTAAAACAATCCAGGATGGAATTGTGTTTTCAGTGGTGACTGGATAACACCAGTACCTTCCGTACAATGGAAGATACATTTTCTGTACAAAAACTTGCTCTTTTAAGAGAAAATTGTATGTTTGTAGGTCTGAAATAAACAGCGAAGAGATACAGTTTGTTCCCTGCTGCTATACAGTTTTTGATTATCATAACCTGACTCACGCCAGCATCACATTTTGCAGCACTCTTACGTAATGGACCCAGTAAAAATTAAATGGATTTCACTGGAAACATTCTTTGACTAGAAAGCAAGACGTTCAAAATCAAGTTTATATATTTATGTATGTGTATACAGAAACCAGAAGGCACGGTGGCGAATGTTGAAGACAAATGAATGGGGAAGATCTTAATCCACGCTACTGTCACGGCAGGATTTGTGAAGCTGTGGCCTAATTGGGTACCCAGTAAGTAGGAGGAACTCTTGTCACTTGCTTTAACACCAGCAGAGTTGAAAACTGCCCTCTGAAGAACGCAACAACCCAGAGATGGGCACTTGGGAGTTTGCCACCATTGGGAATATTCTGTCTTGCTCCTGCAGCTCTGGTGTCCTCCTCACGTTCTCCCATCACTGCACTCCCTTCTCCTCTGTGCTGGCCTTTACATTTCACTCCTCTTTATACACTTCCCTCCTTTCACAATCCTCAAATTAAAAAAAAAAAAAAAAAGTGAAATTGAGTCTTCTTTGCCCCTTCTACTGCACCATCACCTCTTCTGCAAAGCCCTCTTCCAATAGCTGCACTCCCTTTCTCTTCCCCCAACAGCACCCTTATGAGCACTAGGCGATGCTCATCACTTGCATTTTCCTCACTCTTCTTGCAAATATTTGCCTTACATGAGACAAGAGCTGTTTCATTATAATGGAACATAATGAAACCATATGATGGTTTAATATCACCAGAGCAGCTTCAAAGTGTCAGGGCAGGACAACGTCTAAGAGGCTTTGAAGGCAAGAAAGCTGCAACAGAAGCAAAAAAAACCCAAGGCTAATGTGTGATTTTTTTCCCCCGAAGACAGCAGCTATGGTAGGGAAGAGAAGGAAAGTAAGGAAAGGATAGAAACCAAAACTGGGAAAACAGTGGCAGCAAAGATCTTGTATTATTTTCCTGCAGCATGAATACCTGAAGACAAGACTTTAAAGTGTCCAGCTCACAATATTTAACAAAATTTCATCTTTAAAGGAGAAATTTCAGGGTACTTAGGAAGCATTTAATCTACCTGAAACTCTTTTTTGCCCTTTTAATCACAGAGCTGAGAAGCCTTGCACAGGTATTTCTGAAATGTTTCCTAGTGCAGCCCAAGAGGTGATCTCAGGGGGCAGCAGGACATTTTACTAACAGTAGGAATTGCTTTCCTGCTGTACTTACTGAAATGGCTAACTCTAGTCTGTATGCTACATATACAGAGATCAAGACACACGAAGATGGGTTGGCTCTTGCAGAAGACTTAAATAACTGGATTTTCAGAAAGAATGGCTATGGACTGCCCGAAACAAGACAAAAGGAGGCTGCAGAAGGGAGCAGATGAGGGTAACAACATCGAGATCATCTCAGCGGTAAAGCAACCATGGCTGCGGGATGCTTTGGCCTTGAATGTCTGAATGGAGGACGTATTTCTTCCCTCCTTTCTTATGCAGGCTCGGTACAGATTTTATTTGCATACTTTGCCGCATTAAAACACCACCACCCAGCAGGATTTGATCAGCTGTGTAGGTGGCAGAGCAGGTTCATGGTCACCAACATCTGGCACAGCTCTACGGAACCATGGAGTACTGAATCTGCAAAGGTTCAGCAGTAAAATAATGTAAATGTGTTACTGGTGAGTGACATTATTTTATTCAGCAATTGTGTTCAAATGCATTCAGAAATAGTCACATTGTATTTTTCCTTACTTACGAACTTAGCAGGGATTACACCAAGAGCCTTGGATGTAAAAATGCCAGCCTCTTCCACTTATCTCGTAGGAATAACCAGGCAAATAAAAAGATTATATTATCTTTATAAGAGCACCTTCTGTAATGGGGGGGGCAAGATATATACTCTGGCAGTAGGTAGCAGCTGCTTTTGAGACAGAAGGAGAGATCAGGTATTACAATAGCTAAGTCTGGTCATTCGTGGAGCCGCTGATATAAATAGCATCTCCAAGGTTATTATTTGGCACGTTCCTTCGGGAAGCAGTATGGCAAAGTGACTAGAGGTTGCATTTTCTTATTACGGATCTCAGTCTTATTCCCAGATCTATTTGAGGTGATTCTGTGTAATTTCTTGTGCCTATTTCATTTGTGAAGTGGACCAGTGATGGAAGTATTCCCAATATTGCTTATGAAGCCCTAGTAATAAAGATGTTGTGTGTATACAATCAGCAGCAGAAAGGACGACCAAAAGCCTTACATATTGCAGTTAAATACACATCCTATTGATTTAGAGAGTAGTCCCACCTCAAAAACTACTGACAATTTATCAGGTGAGCAGGCAGTCTCGACAGAACTGCTAAATGAATAAGTATTACATGAAACGTGCAATATCTGGCATATCTAATAGCCAAGGAAAAGATGTAAAACAAAACTGCGTTTGGCAGATGGAGACAATATTTGAACTGTCATCAGTGCAAAGAGGATGAAGGGCTGGCTTGGGAGGAGGTGCTGATACCTGTGCTTCGCTACGGTGTGACTGCTGAGATTAGGTTTAAAATGACAAGTTTTAGCTAATGCAAGACTGACAATGTCTAGCCAGGTTTCATGTTTTGGCCCCTCCCCAGGGCTCCTGTTCTCCCCAGCTCCCACTGCAATTAGCATCCGAGGCGACTTCGGATCCTGTCCCACTTTCCCCACTTCAGATGTAAGCTGGGCTTTCCCTGGTGATGGTGGTCAGGAAATAAATTTCAGAGCTACACTATATATATGTGGGAATGGAGGGAGCTCAGATCCCAACCTCCCCTGGGGCAGCAGGTGGGAGTTACTTTGCCCCTTTATATCCACCTTTATTGCACACAAGAGAAAAAATAAACCAGCTCCAAGCCATAGAAGAGTTTTCCCAGCTAAGCCCTCAACTAATACAGTTCCCAACCAGTAACATGGAGCTACTGCTGAATTAAAAGAAAACCCAAACCCACTCTCTCTTCCTGTCTCCAAAGCACTCCAGTCACCTCTGCTTGCTGAGGAACAAGCTGACCCTGAAAATCGAAACCTCTTTTCCACCCTTTCAGCCATGGGACCTGCTTCCAAGCCCTCATTTGTAATATTTCAATGGGCAAACAATGGCCTGAAACCATGGAGTGAAGTTGTCAGCACCCACAGGAATTCTTCACAGAGGTGCCAGTGGCCTCAGCTGCATTAACGCATCGTTGACCTAATACTGTATTTCAATTTTGGCAAGCATAGGTCTTCACAGGAGGCCTTCAGAGCACTACTGTGTCAGGACCATGCAGATGTTTTACAAGAATATACAAGCATTTTTTAAAAGGATCACATTGCAGGTGAAATTTCTCAGTTGCATTTGAACCGAAAGTTGAGCACGGAGAGTTTGGCTGCAGACCCGTGCAAAAAATGAACACGGAAAGCAGGAAACGTTACCCACACTGTTCGACCCTCAATGACTCCACACAAGCAAAGACTCAGTGTGTTTGCATGGTAAATATTTTCTGCTGCAAAATTGCTGTGTTCAAATGCTCCCCCCCACTATTTTTTCAGCTTTTTATTAGGAAATTCAAAGGCACATTGTAAAACCCAGATCACACATAAAATTAATTAAGTCTCAAGAATTATTATAGTATCATCTCCCTCGTTAAAGTATCTGCTTGTCAGCCAGGGTAAGATGACTTTGTCAGGCTGTTGTTCCAGACTGGGTTTTCCCGTTATTACTACTTCTGCTGGAGTTTGGCATGTCCTGTCATCACCACCCAGCCGTCATCTGGAAAAGTGCAGGAAAGAAGACTGAAAAGATGAGAAACTCAGACAAAATCAGTTTCCCAGTGGTTCTTAATTATCATCTCCAGCATAAGCTTGGGGGTTGGTATTTTAAAAGACTAGTTGCTTTTGTTTTAGTGGCCAGTTGCTCGCTGTTGAGATGGAGAGTAAGCAGTTTAAAGACTTCCTTCAAAACAGATCTTGCCCCTGAATATCTGCAGTATCCTTTTGGTTTATATTGTTTCCAAATTGATGAATGCAGTAGAAGCCACCTAAGCTAATTATTTTATCATTAAGACAAGAATGTAAATAAACACAAATATGACATTTGTCTCTTTTAGTCTGAGGACAAGAACATTGCTGACTCACCAAGAGGAAAGAGTTGCAGGAGAAGAGAATAGGAGGAAGGAGGGAAATGAATCAAAGGAAGTTTTACTTTAGGAAAAAAACCCTAATTTCCCTTTTAGCTCTTTGACAGACTTGATTTTTCTTTTTTTTTTTTTGACATTTTTGCCCCTTCCCATATAACTTGCAGGGTTCCAGGTGAAGGAAGCCTGAATTTGAAGCAGCAACTTCCAGCAAACAGCTTGGAGATCTGCACTGGGAAACTCGCCAGACTGGAGGTGTAACAACAACAACTCAGACCAGTCCTCTCGTGTCCTGGCTATTGACAAATACCTGTGCAGTTCACATCAAAATCTCCGTGCCATGATGCTCCAAGCATGGTATCTGACAGACTCTGTGGCTGGTCTTACATATTCTATTTTAAAGAATATGTATTCTAAATTAAAGAACAACTACAGCAGTTTGGCCAAAGAGACTCCAGTTGGTAAAAACACCCAAAGGCAGTTGCATTTCAGTACAATACTACTGGTATATACCTCTGCATTTCACATGAACCTTTTTTATGTCTCCTCATACTTTTTTCTTTCCAATCTACTTAATTTCAGGGATCGAGATTCTGCCCACAACATATTTCTGCCCAACATAATGAACATCACCAAAGACGGCATTTTGTGTGATCGAATTACGGGAACAAAAGAGCATTTCTAAACCAAACCATCAGGTTGTATCTTTGCAGCTGCCTTCGCTACCAGCCATGTTTCTGGCAATTAATAGATTAATTGTGGGGACAAGTAAATAAAAATGAATACACTACTTTTACATAAAAGCATTATCTCCATAAGACACAAAGAGAGATCGTAGCAGTTGTTTAAATGATTACACGCATTTTTTTAAACACTAAAAAACAATTTATTTTGAAACAAATGCATCTGAAACATTCAAAAACTCCTAATGGAAATCATGCACAAGTGTTATTTTTCTATTTCCTAAAGTACTTAAAGACTATTTTACTTTCCAGTTCTTCCAATCTGTTTATATGTTGTAATGAGAAACAGACTTTTTTTTTAACCATGCTATTGCAAGAAAAATAGCATTTTGGCCAAGAAAAATGCAGATTTCCCCACCACAGGAAACAATGAATCTAAAAAATTTCAACACATTTAAGTAAAACAACAACTTAGTATTTTCATTAACAGCTATGGTTTCAGAACAAAGCTCGGCTGTAAAGTCTCTGTTACAGAGTTTATATCTCTTACATGAGTTAAACTAAATAGAATGGCTTCGCCTTGTGTTTTTCTTCTTGACATCTTTGTCTCTATTTATTGCATACGCTCAAGAGCAGTTATTTAAGTGAAAGAAGGATTTAACAGGCTCAGAGCTATTTGATTTCTCCTAATAAAGAGAGCAAAGTGCTCAGCGCTTTAAGTAAACTGATATACTATTTATTTAATATACACTTACAAAGATTTGCTGAATTGCCTTAATATGTAGCATACTGTAATTAATTGTATTTGAAGTAACTGCCATTAGCTTATAAAATAATTATGCAAACAGATGACAAACACAATCAGAAATTCAGATTCGCATTTTCCATGGGTTCTTGTTTCAATAATGCGATGAGTTGAACGTTGAGCTGTTCCAGCCTCAGCTCTGCTCCTCAGTTTTCCCGTCCAGACCCACCTTCATTATTTTTGTTTTGCAGTAATGTCGGCTAGGAAGTGATCTTTAACCCTGATGAGCCACCAGACAACCTCAGGACTTGCTTGTTTTACCTCTGCCATGAACCCTGCGACTCCCTCGCGCTGACCGTTTTATTAGAACGGACTCCTTTCCGTGCAGATTAGCGAGGGCACCGGCGTTGCAGCAGCGGAGCATCGCTGCTGCTGAAGATCATTAGACATTAGATCACTAGCGATTTTCTTCTAACGCAGTGTCATGTTTTAACAACTCAAAACAACCAACTACATAACAGACAGCTTGGCTGTATTTTAAATTAGCACAAATGCTAAAACCAGGAAATGTAATTCTCAGGATATCAGAACAAAAGGTTCAGAGAATAAAGAATTCTTATATACCATAAGATTATCAGGACTAGACTGTCACACTGTGACCTTGCTGGCGTCTAGCTAATCTGACAATATTTGGCAGAGCATTGTTTCAAATCAATAACTAATTAACAAAGTACAAAAGAAGTTGTACTGTTTTGAGGCTCCTTGTTAAAAATGGCTTTTGGTTGCACATGGGCAGAAAGGTCACTTTTATGACATCTTCACGAGCCTTTCAACATCTTGCCACTGTCAGATTAAATTACTTTTAGCAATTAATTGTCATAAGTTAAAACAGAAGCACATTTGTTACAGCAGGTTGTCATAATGACATGGTGAGCAGTTGTTTTGATATGAATTTCTTCCACTGACCCTCTATCATATCTTAATTTTTTTGGTTGACCTAACTGGGAAATTGGGAGCGATTTTATAACTCAGGCAGCACAGTCCAAACATTGGGGGTCTTATTGAGATTATAGACGGAAAAGTAATGGAAGAGAAATTCCAGAGATAACTAAAGATCTTGAGAATAATACATATCTTCTATAGAATATGTAACCTATGATGTCTATGTTGGTGTGTGGGATACGAAAAATAAACCCTCAAAAAACCACACAGATGTAGCTTTTGGTACTGTTACAAATGTTCCCTGATGCCATTTTAATCCTTTATTAGCCAACATCTTGTGTTTGACATGATTTAAAACAAGGATTAAGTGGATTCAACATCTGTAACCTGCACTCATTCAAACTGTTACTTACTTTTGGATGTTTGGACCTTATTGTGCTGTAATTAAAAATAATTGTACCCTGTAAGTTCATTTTGTTAAACCTCTCTGTATCATGACACATACACATTGTCCATCTTACAGCTCACTCTTCCAACATTTCTCGTCAAAGTTTTTGAATTTGCTGTAAAATATTACATCAGGATGAAAACAGACAAAAATCATAACAAACCCTCCCTGTATTTATTTGACAAATGCTAAATCCCATTTCTGCTCTTTGCTGGGCTTTGCCATGTCATTGCACTATCAGAGCCCCTGAAAAAAAGATCCAGTTTTCCCATCGACAGTGGTGCAGACCCAATAAAATTTATAAGAAAAAGATAGAAGCATCACTAATTCAGCATCTCCTCCTGCTCAGTATCTCAGGTGTTTCTTCGGTGAGGGTTGCTACCTCTTGCTATTTGTGAGAGAAGAAATAACTTCGAGTAAGTGGCAAAAGCAAGACATAGAGAATATCCATAGGGTGAAGGCAGCAATGGGCTCATTAAAGTATGTAACAGAAATGTTAATAAAGACCTTAAGGAAAAGGGTGTAAGGAAATAACATAATTCCCTGTATTTGGTTTCTGTGGCAAGGTTTTGGTAGTGGGAGGGCTGCAGGGATGGCTTTTGTGGGAAGATGCCAGAAGCTGCCTCTGTTAGGTTCACGATTGGACTCGATGATCTTGGACGTCCTTTCCAACCTAAATGATCCTGTGGTTCTGTGGTTGGATCCACCACTGGCCAAGGCTGAGGCCACCAGAAATGATGATAGTGCCTCTGGGATAACTTATTTAAGAAATGGTAAAAAAGCTGCATAACAACAGTTGGGAGAGAGGAATGAGAATATATGAGAAAACAACTGCAGACACCCAGGTCAGTGAAGAAGAAGGGGGAGGAGGTGCTCCAGGTACTGGAGCAGAAGACTCCCCTGCAGTCTGTGGTGAAGACCATGGTGAAGCAGATATCAACCTGGAGCAGATATCCCACACTGGAGAAGAGGAAGACAGTGAGAAGGCAGGAATGGCAGAGACACCATGTGGTGAACTGACCATAATCCCCATTCCCCATCCCCCTGCATCACTCGGGGGGGAGAAGGTGGAGAAATCGGGAGTGAAGTTGAGCTTAGGAAGAAGAGAGGGATGGGAGGAAGGTGTTTTAAGATTATTCTTATTTTTCATTATCCTGCTCTGTTGTTAATTGGCAAGAAATTACATTAATTTCCTCAAGTCTGTTCTGCCCATGATGGTATTTCTGGGTGATCTCCCTGTCATCTCGACCCACAAATCTTTTGGTGTATTTTCTCTTCCCCGTCCAGTTGATAGAGTGGCTGGGTGGGCACCCAAGTGAGCAGCTGGGGTCAACCCACCACATCCCCATATTGCCATGAAATGTCCCAGTGCCTGTTGAGAGGGAATGAAGTGCAGTTGAACAGGAAAAGAAAAGCAGGACTGACTCCATCCCACACTGGAGAAGAAAGAGATTGTGCAGAAGAATGGACCTGGTCAACTGCAGGATCTGTCCTTAATGGTGCCAGCAGAAAAGCTGTAACGCCAAGAACAGTCTGGCTATATTGTCTCTGGTCTTAGACATCCTGTAGGAACTGATTAATCAGGCTAACAGAGACTTTGGAAGAGCTCTGATAGCTCTTACAGCTAACAACTGTTGATCACTATTTTAACAATCTATGTTTAACGTATTTTGCTATTTTGGTAGTTTAGCTCCATTACTGCAAATATTTCTATACTAATATATTTTAAATCTTAAATCTTGTTTTGCAATAAAGCTGACAATGAGAGGTAAGAACTGATAGTTGCCAGGTGCAAGATGTCCTGGAAATGCTCCAAACTGTGATCACATTCACTGTGTCTGCAATCCCAGTACAACGCCAGAATACCCCAACCTGCCTCTTCACCAAGCAGTTTTGGAGGAGACAACACAGGTATCTGCATGAGCAGACCTCTTCCAATGAAGAGCATTCACAGAAAACTGGACAGGAGTATCGTAAATAATTTATAACCCTTTGTGGATATGGGCACAGGTTTAAGAGATTAAGAGAAACCAGGGGCCTGTCCAAGGGCTACAAGGTAACCTATATTTAATGCACTGGCTTCCAGCTGAGATACACATTCAAGTCTCACTTGGAAATTAACAGTGTATACAAAATCTTCTAAGAAGCAGTTGTGCACAGACTTAACGAATCTGCTGTTCACGAATGCTTTAATAAAGTTGAAGCCTTTTTAATTCTACCATGTCTATCCTCTTCTGAGCACACACTTGGCAAACAATCAATTTGAAAGTCGCAGGGTATTTTTTCTCCCCCCGAAACTCAAGAACTGCTTTGTAGTTTAAAATGAAAGTCAGTGGACTCAAATCAACAATGCAGACAAACCCCTTTTTTTCTGAAGAAACAGCAAAGGAGAGGGATTAGGAAGGACATAGACAGTACTTGTTTCCTTCCTATTATTCAAAAATGGGCATGCCAATAACATCTGCAGAGCATCTGTGAAAAAACTCCTACTGCTGTACTGCTCTAAGGTCCTCCACTGAATTTAAGCAGATGATCCAGCTTGGGGAATTTCCTGATCTCTGAAGGAATCATGAATGTTCTGCTCAACATGCATGTGTTAAAAATGCCGAGAAATACCACTGCCTGTCTGAAGGAGCCTGTATCTTTCAAGGTGCATTTCTGTAGCAATACTTGTGCAAGACAACATGGTATTAACCATGTTAATAGCTAGGTAAGCTTCCTGGTCTCAACCACCTGAGCCTGCTCTTTGAGAGTGGGTGACCAACCACCACCTCAGTAGTACCAAATGTTCTGAGACAGGGAAAGTTTCCTCTCTTCACAATGTCCACAATGTCTATGAGTAACTTCAATACTTCTTTCAGGGCTGAGGCGGAACTTAGTAATGCAGAACCATTGAACCACATCAGCTGGAGAGCACCTCTGCTGGTCACCCTGTCCAACACCATGCTCAAACCTGCATTGCCAGGAATGGTCACAAGTGCCATGCCTGATACTTTCAAACAAAAGCAAAAAGAGCAAATTCTGTAGTTCCAGTGTCGCAGAAATTTAAAAATGTACATTGTGGAAGTTCCTCACACCTTGAACCATGTGAATTTGAGACAGAGTGACTTTGAACACACTCCAGAAAGGTTCTGCAGAGGATTATCACTGAAGAGGCAAAATAATTTACAATATTTACATGTCATAACCTTTCCTTTCCAACTTTTTTGTATGCTCAGCACAACTGATTCAGTGGTCACCTTTCAGTAACTGCAATCTATCTTTGCAGGGACCAGTAGACCTGAATTTTGCCTGGTGACTTTACCTTTGGGTAGAAATAGGTATTCATAGCATTGTTATGAAATCATGTCACGGTTATTACCACAATGGTAACAGAATAACAACAGTATCTGAACTTCCACTCCAGTGATGATACTGTCTGGTGCCCATCAGGATAAAAATCCACTTAAATATTAGCCAAACAGCTGGGGCAGCTCAAAACAAAAAGGGAAAGGAAATGGTAAAAGAACACAATGAACACACAGCCAACAGCAGCATAAAGGTATTTAAGACAAGTGGACTCCAGGATCAAATCAGATGCTGTTATTTTAAGATCTATCACAGCAATAACTCGTCTGCCCACTTAAGGCAAAGCAGTCGGAGCCTCAAACAGTGTGCAGTGCCGGGAAAGCTTGACGTATTTCAACAAGGAGGATTTCATACATGGCCAAGGTCTTCACTGGTAAGGGATTTAAAAATAAGCAACGGCCATTAAACATAAGGCTACCCTTTTTTTGGCAGCCAGTGCAAAGGACACATGATGAATAACATGATCCTGTCATCAGATGTGTTTGTTCATTTTTCAAACAACAGGAAAAGTGGAGCACCCAGAGGCTCAGAGAGATGCACTGCAAGGTGGAATGTGTGAGGGCACACACTCATCAAAGGATAAGACCACAAGTTAATTGCAGAACCTAGAAATCTTTCAAAACTACTTACGCAGCCTAAGCTTTGCTAAATTTCTTCATTACTTAATTCCCTAACTTCAAAAGAATTCCTCAGCAAGCCAGATCCCTAAAATAAATAAATATCTGTCTTCTTAATGTCTACATGCAGTTCAGGCTTCTGTTTTCCCAGGTTGAGAACAGAGTGGCTGGGACAATTAAGTGATAATGTCAATTGCCCACTTTTCTAGGATATAGGCTGAACTCGCAAGATCCATGAAATCAGATTATTCAGTTACACAGCAGGTGGAAAAGACAGGAGATAGGAATGGAAAACCATCCTGGAAGGAAACACCAGTCCAAAACAACAAACGCATCGCAGATACTACTGAAGCACCAGGTGTATTGTCTGCATTAACCACATTTGAAATCTCTCGCTGTACTGTATGACTGGATATTCTGATTAAATCTTTGCTTCTGATAAAAAGGAAACATTCCAGTTTTATGTATCCTGTGCCTGCACACATCATGTCAGAGCCCACTGTCCGCAGAATCTGCAGGACACTGAACACGCAAGAACCTGTGTGGGTTTTGTGTGCTTCAGTGTAGATAGTGCCTGTTTGAACACACTACTGTGTGCAAGGGGGGCACTGCCCCATAAAAATCACACTGTATTATAGGTATAACAACCGACTTAAATTTACTAGACAACGTGTAAATTGTAAAGTCTTTTGGGACAGAGCAACTCTTCCACTCACTCCCGAATCCAGTAAGGATATGACAAAACCAATGGTAGCATCTTTGCTGTTTTTTTCAGAGGTCTAGAGGCTTAGCAACCAGGAGCAGTATTTTATAAAAGAACTAAAAAGCTGGCACCTGGCTGGATGCATGGAGAATTATTCCAGCACATGCTGATGGTGAACTAAGGATCCCTCCTGCTGCACAATTTAACAGCAGAACGGCAGCCGGAGCCTGTGCGACCCTGATGTGCAATCCCTGCAATTGCTCACACCGCTCGCCAGTAATAGAAGAAGAATGATTATGCTTTCCAAAAGCTACTAACCCAGGATGTCCCCTCCTTTCTGAAGAATCTATTCAATATAGTGGTGACACTTTTCTCACTCCACGCTTTTGCTAAGAGTACTAAACTAGAAGCTCCCAAACTGTTGCTTAAGAGCCTAGAAAAACTTAAGGCTCCTCAACACGCACAGCTCTTGGTAATTAAATGCAACTCGGTCTTACTCTATTCAGAAGTTTCTCTCCAAGCAGTGCCATCTGTTGGGAAAACTAACTAAAATCCAAGTATTAATTGGTAATAAAGAAAATATACATCATTGTGTATTGACAAATTCACTTACGCCAAGTACTGATCAAAAAAATAGAGAGAAAAAGAATGAGAATCAACTGTTAAATAACAAAGTCTAGAAGAGTGCGGATGAACAGCATGCAGCCCATTCAGGGGAGAAAACCTGCTACTGACACCATCAACCACAAAAGACAAAAAAGCGTTTTTGATCAGTTTAGCATCCCCTTTTAGCCAGGGAGTGAAGGATAAAACAAGGATTCAGCCGAGAGAGGAATGGGAAGATTTCTCAAAATTTAGATGAGTTCACGGCTGGAGATACTGTAGAACAGACTACCTTAGGAAAGACTTCTGTCTGGACACTATGAAAATGAAGTTAACAGCTCTGAAGTTAGTAAAAGGTAGTTCTCAGGGTGTGCTGATCAGCTAGGGAGTTCACTAAGGCATAGCAAGAATGGAGGTCACGGCTGCATTCTCAGAGCTCACAATAAGGCATATTTCTTTGCCTGCACAGGGATGACAACAAGCTGATTAAAAAGATAAACCTTGTTCTCAAGAGGCAAATAATTCAAAATTACATCACACAGTAAGCAAATTCACAAAAAGTAAGGAATCACTCGTAAAGATTTTAAAATGTAACGAATGAAAGGGCTATAGTAATTAATTTTTCAAATTGTCAGCCACCTATGAATTGCAGGGTAGGAACTGACATTTCTTCTGGGCAGTTTATTCCACATTACTCCATGCCACCTTCCTCCACTACTTCTAGCCCATTTGGCAGTCGTCACTGTTGCAGGCAGCCAAGCAGACTACAGAGGAACTACCAG
Source organism: Aegotheles bennettii (assembly GCA_013398125.1). Classification (NCBI taxonomy): domain Eukaryota; kingdom Metazoa; phylum Chordata; class Aves; order Caprimulgiformes; family Aegothelidae; genus Aegotheles; species Aegotheles bennettii. Next base: position 137,637 of record VZRW01003063.1, on the reverse strand, counting down.
ATTTATCTTAATCTCAAAAGCTGGATTTTTTTTTTTCATATTTTTTCCTGAATTTTCACTTTGTTTTCTGTAGCAGATGAGGTGACAACAACATCCTTGAACATATTGTGCATCCTGTGCCCCAGTTCCCTGTCTGCTGACATCCATTTCCTAGGACTTCACAAATGTTGTTTTCCTGACCTTTATGCATCATGGTACAGTCCCCATATCCCTCTACCCAAAATCCACAACTATTTCCAGATGAGTGGGGTGGGGTCGTGTGTTGCATTATTTTGCATTATTTTGCAACAGCACCATCCATCTTAAGATGACTATATATATATTTACCTCAGAAATTGATTTTAAACATCTTTCACTATATCAAGGCTCATATGGCTGACTGGTCCACAAGAGAAAAAACGTGAAGAATGCCCAAGTTTTGCAAAAAAGGTTTATGTTGCCACATGGGGCCCTGCAACACTTTTTCTGCAAGTTTTCCCAAACGCACTGAAATCTAGCATCAAAACGTGCAACTGTGTGCAGTGGGTTAAAGGATATTATCCTTGTTTTGGATATCAGCTAAAAGGATATTATCCTTTGATTCTGTTAGATAAACCATAAAGGATACTTACAGAGAGCAGTCTGCACTGGCAGCAGGACTGTCCAGAAGACCTACGTGGTCTTTTCAGTCCTTCACTGCAATCTCTCTCAATCAGAGACAGGCAGTAACTGAGTGCAAGAAGTTTGAATAGTTTTATTCACCTTTGCCTTCAACAAGTAGGTTCGCTTTCTGCTGAGCTAATTTTCTTTACCATCAGCTTGCTAACTGGCCAGGTTTACCAAGCCTGAATCCCATCTGAAAGGAAGGAGGACTCGTCTGACCTGCGAGGGACGGTCTTTTTCAGCACAATGGGAGCACCACACAGCTCGTGGTGGGAGGAGAGAGGCAAGCTGGTTCTTTCATTTGGAAACTCACACGGCTTGCTTCACATTTTAGGATCCCCATCTAACAATGTACATTTTGTTGGCATCATGTAATGAATGTTTGAAAGCCACCAAAGCTAGATGGCCCTGATTTATTCTTTTTCTTTGATTAAACCATACTCGTGAAATGCAGAAGAGGGTATGGCAGAAAGAAGAGGCAGTGGTGCTCTTGAGGAGATGCAAAATCTTCCTTCAGTGATTATCTGTGTCTCTGGTTTCTCACTTGCTTGAGGAAAAGAAGACACAAACAACTTTTCCAGAATAGCAGACAGAAAATATACCATAAAAAGCCTTTACAATCTCAGGATTTTAAAAAATACCTAACTTAACTGCACAAAGTAACCAGCTTATGCATAAATTACTGAATACTACTATAGTTTGAACTCTACATACTTTAGCTGTTTAATGTAAGGTGCCTGTTCTTTGTAGTAACTATAGAATGAAGTATGATATATACATATTTTTCCTGTTATATAGAAAATACTATAGGTACTGAAAGCTTATTTGATCCTTTAGGAATGATGCAGATGCCTAACTGTAGATGTTCAGTGCCACTGTAGATGCTCTAGAGTCCTCCAGCTTCCAGCTGCTAGGCCAGGGTGGTGCAGGTCTCTGGTGCTGCAGGTCCTACAACACATTGGCCAGATCTCTCCAGCTGTCTCAAAACCCCTGCAGCACTCAGAACATCACTACACGTTTATGTCCCAACACCTGAATTGCAGTCTTTTCTAACTCGGATAACTCAGTGGTATGTGGGGCAAGAACAATGAAGCCATGGTAGTTTCTAAGCTGTTCTCATGAGTTTTCTGTTGGCAGCATGATTTTGCTGTTGCTTAGAAATAAAAAGAGATTTCTCAAGAAGATAAGAAAGGACCAGGCTTTAAAAGGTAAATATGGACAAAGTAAAACCACATGTTATTTCATAGAATCACAGAATCCCAGACTGGTTTGGGTTGGAAGGGACCTTAAAGCTCATCCAGTCCCAGACCCTGCCATGGGCAGGGACACCTCCCACCACACCAGGGTGCTCCAAGCCCCATTCAGCACTGCCAGGGAGAGGCAGCCACAGCTTCTCTGGGCACCCTGGGCCAGGCTCTCACCACCCTCACACCAAACAATTTCTTCCTCACATCCCATCTCCATCTCCCTTCTGGCAGTTTGAACCCATTCCCCCTCATCCCATCACTCCCTGCCCTTGGCACCAGTCCCTCTCCAGCTTTCCTGGAGCCCCTTCAGGCACTGGAAGGTGCTCTAAGGTCTCCCCACAGCCTTCTCTTCTCCAGGCTGAAGGCTATTTCAGACACATAGGTAAAGTAATGCTGATAGTTGTATAAGGGGGAAAACAAAAAGGCATTGTGACATAAACACTGGACTGTGACTTTGGAGGTTGGAGTCCTGATGCCCAGGTCTGTCACGGACTTCCTCTGTGCTGGAGTATGTCCTTTACCTCTTGGGAGCTGTCTGCCTAGCGCTTGTCATTTTATCTCTTCTGGTGGAATAAAGGGCTTATTAGCTTGGTCTCAGCAGCACGCTAATGCAGCCACACAGGCTCTGGACGAGAGCAGGTGCACGCCTTGCCAAGGCACAGGGTGGGCAGAGGGAGCCGGCAGCTGCCCAGGGAGGGCCATGGGGCCAGACCCACGCAGCTGGTGGGACGGCTCCATCTCCGACCTGAAAGAGATCTGCTGCGCCAGAGGGTCACCCTGCACAAGTGGACACTCTGTGGTGACCTTCAGCCGGGCGATGCCGTGTGTCAGCCCTGCCAAACAATGAGCAGAAATGGCACAACTGTGCTTGCACGCCTGCCAGGACTTCCTGCCCACCAGCAGTCACTGCGTACTTAACCCTATATTAATAAACCTGCCTTTTACCACTTTCTGCTAAATACTGGCACAAATTATCCTGATGCATCCATTTTTAGTAAAACAAATTAATTAGTTGCGCGTGATCTTCTTCCATTTAATGTCTCACAGAAAATGGGAAAAATTATTTATGAAAAGTATGCCACACCCCAAATTAATTTAATTTCATTGATATGCTGTTAGTATAAATAGTGCTGTTATAGATTGTGCTATAGTAAAAATAATATTTTCAGTAAGAATTTTAAAGCATGATGGAACAAAAGGGCCAAAACTCCCAGTGTACTGGCCTTGGAGAGGCTTATTCCTCTTGCCCAGAAAACCTGACCCCATCAGTGGCTCTGATAAAAGTACTTCTTCCTACTCCTTCCTTCATTGCCTCTTTGCTATCCTTCCACTATTGTGGCAACAACATTACTGCAAATTACTATTATTATAAAATTACGTGATTTATACTTTTTCCTTTAATAACATTTCAGAATCCATTCAGTATACTTGTTTAAGTGGTGAATGCTATTTAGAAGGGGATAAATACTGATTTACATTTCTAAGTGTCTTGAAGACACTGTCAATGTGAAAATCTGTGGGGAGTGGGAGATGGCTTGGAGGATGGAGGGAATAATCATGTCACATTTAAGCCTGTATGATCTGTTTCCATAGAAAAAGGTTAGAGATCAACAAATTCTCAGTTTAGTTCAGTAATAAATGAAGGTTGGCTAGGGTATTAAGTTTCTGGGGGGAAGCATTAGGCAGTATGTACAGCAGCAGCCTCTGGTGGTCTAAGAAAAAAATGGTAGTACCTATAAGTACAGGATAGAAATATGTTTTTTAAAAGGATGTATGTACATATTTAGCTATTTGGCTAAATGCTCCATTCAACACATTAAAAACCAGATGCTTTTAAAATGATCTGCTGGCAATATGCTTGTTAAAGTCTGAACAGTAAGAGTATTAAAATTCATATGCATTCATTAGCATGTTATATAAAAGTAAAACGCTTTTGTTTAATCATTCCATAAAGTATTATAGTCAGTGCTGATTATCAAGAAGTTTTCTCCCTGGTTTGCATCGACAAAAAAGAAACCAAATTTATAAGATTGTTACTGAATTGATGACATTTTCTGTCTTCACTCGTGAATTCAGTTGGCAGATGTTTTCAAGAACAAAAAATTCTGTCTTATTACAAAACATATTAAGCAGGTTTTTCTGCCATAATGTTTGACATGATGTTTATTGCCCAGACCAAATCAGTCCCTTTAACAAGCTATAATGTATGCCAGAAAGTACATTATTTCACAGTTAAGGAAACTTCCAGCATGAAACAATAAGTACTTTGATCTTTCAAGCACTGTGCTTAATGCACTACACACTCCCATAGTCGTTTTTATTTGTACTCATTTTGTACAGAAATACAGTGCAAGTTAAGATTTTGTATTTTAAGACTCTGCTTTTATGTATGCTTGAGTAACCCATTTATTTGGGTTTTTTTCTACGAAAATAAAGAAAATACTAAAAGAAATTTACCATGGAAGAGTTCCATTTATCCAATTCTTGGAAATTGTAACTGCACAAGTGGGAGCATCATCCAGACAGCTTTAATTTGTTCCAATGGCATTTCCTCATCAGATCACAACAGATCTCAATGACCCTATGAGAAAATACCCGAGGATATTTATTCCTGCTACTTAACAATCTGAAACGATTTCTCCAGCATTATCTGACACAAACAAATTTGCTTTCAACATTAGATGCAGTTGATGCTTTCTTCTGAGGATATTTTTCACCTCATCTCTCTGTACCAGTTTTCCCTGCTTGGCAAAGATGACATAAGGCTTTCTCAGGTTTTTAAAAACTCTTTGACAAGATCATTATGAAGCATACACCACCCTTAAATATTTCTGTGGAGTGACAATATGTTTTATTTCAAGACCCCAGTGAGTTGCTATGCCACACAGTAAGTACAGGTCCTATCTACACTGCCCCTTGAGATCACCCCAAGCCAGCCCCAACACTGTACCCCGCAGCAGCCTGTGGTGGCCATAAACTTGGCAGCAAGCCCCAGGGTGCAAATGAAGGGTGATTCCTGCAGCACATGTAATCCCACGGACCCAAGCACAAGAGGCAAGAAACAACATTGCAAACATGGCATTGCATGATTTCGTTTGCATTGTGAGATGCCTGGACCAGACTGACAACGGTGTCTGTGCCAGGAAGGTGGAGCAGAGCACACTATGTTCACAGCTCCTCTTGCAGCCACCTACGGACTTAGCAGCTCTGCCCAACAGAGTAAATGGCATCCTATCGGTGGTCTGGTTTTGTTTCAGAAACCGATAGGCAAGTAAATTGCAGTAATTTGTCCTGCCACACACCAAAGCAGGGATGCTTTTCATCCTGTTTCTAAAAAACTCTCTGTACTAGGGCCTATCAAAGAATTCTTTCAGAATAAAACACCAACTGCATCAGAAAACCCGACTTCAGTTAATTTGCCCAGGAAAGGAGTCCACTACTCACTTTCACTAAAACTTATTCTACTTCTTCCCTTGGTTTGAAGAAAATCAAGTAAAGGGAACGTTAGCAGACATATTTGAGGCACAGTGCTACGTAAGAAGGAAAACGGGATGGAGTAATGTGTTTTGGAAGTCAAACCTCCCAAAGCCAAATTTCATGCCTCATCAAGCAAAAGAGCCACAAGAAGGTAGAACTGCTAAGAAGGTATCAAAAAAAGGGTTCCCTTCCAACAAGGGGACACTGGACCAGCATGCTGACTAACGACTTTTCTAGACAATACAGCAGCACTGTCCACTGGATCCCGATGGACCTTGAGACAAGCCAGGGTCTGGCTGATGGGCAGAATGGCATCTCTCATAAAAAGCAGAGGATAGAAAAACTACTGCCCTGTTGGTGACTTTGAATATGCATATGCATCCTTTTGTTTCCCATACTCAGTAGCGAGATACTTCTCAAAAGACACAGAAATATTTATGGTATTAGTGATAATCTCGTATCCAGGTTACAAACCTTTTAACTAGCCAGTAAGCTGTATTTCTCCAACAAACATTGTTATGCTAAACCACAATTAATAGGAACTTGTTAAAATTTAAGATGCTTCTAACATCCCTTTTGCTGGATTTTTCTGTGTTTCACACCAGAAAGGCATATACATTTTTACTGTTTTAACCACACTGTGGCATTTCTGACATGTTTTACCACTGAATGAAAACGCTAACTTTCATAATAAGGGCTTTGGAAATTGCATGACTCAGTCTCGAATGTATAATGCATAGTATGTATATGAAGCAGAATGTGTCAAAGTGCAAATAATATTGTTTGTGCCCCCTGCAGAATTAGAAATCCTCGGGTAGCACTGTTATAACGATCCCATGCTGGTAGCATTACAAAGTGCAAAGGTTCACTGAGTAAGAAAAGAGCAGGGGACAGAGTTTCCTCATTACACCATTCTCGAACTATTCTAGCTTAAATATTTATTAAGATATTAATAACTCTCCTCCTTTATCTGCCTTCAGAAGTTCAGCTGAAACACAATGGATGGCTGCTCATATGAAAACAATACATTATAGGGTAAATCTGCTACCACACAAGATGAATACTGGTATTTTCCACAATACATTATTAATTCAGCAGGTAATATGTTAAAAAACGATCAGGCTATAACTACTGCCTCTCCAATATAAGACAATATAATACAATAAATGCACGCATGACATGTGAAGCTATTACGTTGCCTAAGCTGCACGAGAAAGTGTTTCTTATGTACACCTCTGCTTATAAAATAATTTTTACAAAGTCTTCCTTAAATCATTCCCTTTCTTGATAGCATCAGTGAGTTCCTCAGGGGTTTATTTGAAGTTCCCCTTTGAAATTAGAAAGGAATGTTTTGTAACTCTTCCAGAACTTCACATTCAATAAGTGACAAAAAATATCAATAGAATAAAGAGCCAGAAACTCTGTATGAACTCTTGAATGCCATCTCAGTAATGTGTTTGTTTTTTAAAAAAGCATGCTGTTAGCCAATATGGACAGTAAACATATCTATACATCATTAAAGAAGGGCAAACAAAACCAAAAGAAACTTACTCTAATATACATCTGCATAGTTTCTTTTTCTTTCTGTGGATTTCGATACTTTTCGTAGAAGTCACGTCGCTTCTTTGTTTCCTTCTGGATTTTATCTTTTCTTTCCCTCTTTTCTGCAGGTTCATCTGAGCTATCAGAAGACAGCTGTACTTGGGCTTTTGTCTTCTCCACTTCAATATAGTTCTCATTGGGATTCAGTACTATCACTCCATAGCCCTCCTGTTTTAGAAGAGACACACACAAAAAGAAGAAATATGAAAAGGGAGATTTAATGCTTGAAAATGCTTTGCATTTACTTTAATGCTCTTAAAAACTTTTATATTTATTTCAGTAAGTTCACACAACATAATTTATAGAAGGGTATTTTTCAGAATATACTGTTTGTTTTTTGCAGTCATTAAAGGGATACTGATGTGTGAATATGTGTCTGTGTGAGCAACTGATGCTCATGCACATCCCTCAGTGTCAGAAAAGTTGCCTGTTTTACCTTTAAAATAATTTAATATGTTGTTTTATTCATAAGCACTTTATATGACTTTTTCAGAAAACAGTATGAGAACTAAAAGTAAAATATTATTTTAAGAACTCTACATAATGATGAATAAAAAGCTTTATACCCAGCCAATAAAAATCTTTACAATAAAAAGGGTGGAGGAGTTTCATATATATATATGTATGTATATATATATATATATATAAGAGAAAGCACGCGAAAATAATTCACTGCAGTTTAAAAGAGTAAAACCTTTTGTCTAGCTGACAACAAGCATACCATGCAGAACCCAATAGCGGCAGTAACAATGAATCAATAACAAAACTGATTCAATAGTATTGCTTACAAGTCAACTCTTTTACTGTGGGGATGACTTTTACGTACATCTTTAAATCTGCTCTAAAACTTCACTGGGATTATGTCCTGTATTCAACAAACCCAGAGAAAATTTGTGACCTGCAGGATGCTTTTGAGCATACCAGCTGCATTTTTTGTGCCTCAGAAAATGAGCCGGTTGAAAAATACATGAATTTATGAATGAGAAATAAATCTTGAATAAGCCAGCCAATCATTTTATTATGATTTTTAAATGATGGCAAATCACACAAGAATTGTAATATTCGTGAAGATATAATCGCAAAGGCAGGGAGAAAAGAGAAGCACGTGCATTTAACAGATGAGTCCTTAAAGTTATCATGGGTTCCCAGTCAAATCAAGCTGTCCTTTAAAAGTAAATTTTAATAAAGACTTACTTTTTGGAAATGTCTATATTCATTATCTAACTGAACAGCTTTATTCCAGCTTTTCACTTGATGCTTCGTTCTGCACTTGGGCCAGGCACAAGGATCAAAGAGGTCCTCATACCTAGCTGACCAGAGCGAACCAAGCCCACTCCAACAAAAGATACTTTATTTGGGCTTGCTTTATTCTAATCTGTAGAGCCATTCACAAACCTTGTAGCGCATTGTGGCCACTGTCAGGTAGACAGATTGTCACTCGGTGATTTTCTACAGTTGGACACACTCGACTAGTTATCAAAATCGCATCTGAAGGGAGTTCCTACCCCTCGTCCTTGTGCCCTTCTCAAACGTCTGCTGTAGCTCCTCCTCCCACCAAAAACCAAGTTAAAGGGCACGGTTGCACTCTGCTAAACAGGGTGAAATAGAGGCATTCAGGACACTGTCTCTGGCGTCAGGGACGTAGTCAAAAAAGGTCACCATAGGCCAAAGAGAAAATTGCCTCCTCGCTAGACACGGCGCCGTGAGTAAGTGGTCTCCTGTCATGTCGCTCCCCTGCCCTCCCCGCTGAGTGCACTGAACTGGGGTAAATGTAAATAAACAGGCAAATAAATAAATAAACAACGGGGGAAGGGCAAGGGAGAATGGAAAAATTAAAGAAGATGAAGTTTAGAATCTACCCGCGCCGCCACGTTAACACACAGCGCTGTGCTATTAACATGCAAAACTCCCAGTGTGGAAAATTCAACACCCAAAAATCCATCATGGGGGAGAACACCTTTCACAAACATCCCTAAGCCAGGGGAAAGGATGTTTTTTTGAGCTCGCTAGTGGCAGAGTAGGACCAAGTTTTGGCAGCACGTGTCAGGCTGGTGGCTCTGGGGCTTTCTGTGCTTTTCGTCTTCTTGACCCACTCGTCCTGAGCAGAAATGTTCCGCGCATCAATTCGTTTTGCTCTCTATACAATGCCAATGCAAAATTCATGTGTTTATTGGAGGCCTACAAGTGTTACAGGGATTTGAAACTCCTGTGTCCACTTTAAGCTGGCCACAAAACAGACACATAAATCACCAAAGAAGTAGAATTTGTCTAAGTTATTGATTATGTAGCTGAAAATTACATGACTCATTTGTCCAATTTTATGAGGACACAATGTCAATTTTTCACATAGACATCAACAGATGAAATATGGTTCCATTTTTAAATTCACTATTTCATAAATCAATTAAAGGATTTTTATCAATTATATTTTAAGCAGTGTAACATGTCTTTCTCTATATTTTTTTTAATTCCTCACAGATAGCACCTCTTTCCTGTCTGTACAATTAAAATAATTAAGTAGTAACTGAGATAAGTTTTCCCATAATTGAGAAAAAAAATAATCTTACAATTCAAAGGAGTTTCTCTTAGGAAAGTAATCTCTTTTCAGATTGTTTTGCTTACATGATGTAGAGTATTACCCTTTCCCTTGTACTTCCAAATCTTAATTGCCAGATGTAAACAACAGCACGAGAAAGAAAATTTGAGAGTAACACGGACAAAGCAACATGGTAAAACAAAATGACTGGTGAAATTGTACCCAAACACAACTTCTCTCATTCAGCCTTAGCCCAAGCATTCTCTGCTGAAAAAGAACACTCAGCTTTACATAACATCTATGTAAACAATATGGCTTTTAAATTACATTGATTTTTTTAAAAAACGTATTTCATGTGGGCATAGCTGTACCACGAAAGTTCAGTGCCATAAGAAAATAAAAAAAAGATGGAACTGCTCACTAAGGTAGTGGGGTTGAGCAGAGTGCAAGTCGATGCAAAGCTGAGCACACAAGATTATTAATATCTAAAAAAAGGGCCTTCAGCAAACTTTTGTAACAAGCACGACACACAGTCTTTGGCATGACTTAAGCAAAGACAGAATCAGATTCATTGAAAAGTATCTTAAATGAAAGTCGTGTTCAGAAGTATATGCCTCACAGTGTCACTAAAAACATCAATTTCAGCTAGGATGGGCTTACAGCATTATTAAAACATAGTGACCTATGATGCAAGTACCATCATCCAGGAGAGTTTTTAAAGCTTGCCACCATCAGTAAAACATTTAGTGGAGCAGATTTCTCTGGTGTGTGTCCAGTGTACACAGAAAGAGAAACCACTCTCTGAAGTGCAAAGGTTTTTTGTGGTAAAAAGCTAAACTTTGACACACTCTCCCTCCTCTCCCCCAACCCCCTGCCATCAATCTGCAGCTGGCTGAAACACACCAAGCCCTGCATGCTCCCACATGTCTGAGAGCATACAGATGTTGTACAGAAGCCAAGGTCTGCCTGCATCCCCCCACCATCAGTGTATCTATGATGAGATGCAATAATCAGGACAGACACTGATAAATGCAAGTCCCAGCCTCTGATCTACGAGTCCAGTGAATACAATCACAGTTTCTCTCTCAGAGTAAAACATCCAATAAACAGCTATTTCCCAAAATCCTAATGCTTCAAGGTAAGTCAAAATGTAATCTACACTAACTGTTATCATCCTCCAGTTAACTACGTCTGGAGGCAGAGGACTGTGTGCAAACGCCACTTTCACATCCATAAACACAATTAATACATGTGATTGAGCCAGCAAGCGATGACGAAAGGAAAGGCAGGCTGACAAAGCCAAGTGTTGGAAAGAATCACGAATCTCGGTTACAATACCTTTACTACAAAGCCAGAACAACACAGAAGGGCCTTTTCCACCGTAAAACACGAGCCAGAAGTGTAGCGGTACTTTCTGCCTCTTACTGGAAGTTCAAGCTAGATGTTCAAAATGGACGGAATACCAAAATTATTGCCTCTGACAGCAAGAGTAAGATTAAAAAAAAGAACCCTGAAGTATTTGAGGTAAATTCCATATCTTTTGAAATCTCTTCTGCCTGGCCACATGAATAATGAGCTGAAAGCATTCAGCTCTGCATATTAATCCACCAGGATGGGACACCATATGTGACCAGAGAGGTCAGGGCTGGAGAGGAATCTTTTGACCTATGTAACTATCTTTTTGGACTGCGAGTTAGGGTCTGAAAGAGATCATTTTCTTAAGCTTTATCAACCTGAGTTTTCAAGTTCAGGTTTCTATTTGGATTGCTGGCAACAAGACCGGAGTTAATTCCCAGGGGAAATGCAACTCAAAGTGCTCTGCTCTTAAACCCGCCCGTGGTTAAAATGGACACAGCGACGTCCATTCATCTTCCTGAAAGTTGCATGTTCTCTTCATTTCCCATCTTTTCCACGGGAAGGGTGCATCTATGTCACCGTTGCGACATCATAGGTGCAACAGTGGGATGAGGTCATGACAACCAATCAGAAGTCACTAGTGAAGCGTTAAAGTAAACATAGCTGTTGGAGATGCAGCTCAGCTTGAAAAATGCCCCCTCCATTATTTGAGCAATTTTCTCAAGACGTGACCTGAGACTGAAACGCCTGAAATGTCAGTTGACTCCGCTTTTCTGTTTCCACCCAATGTACATTTTGGCAACTGCACCCTGCTAATACTTTGCAATATTTCCATATCGGCTACACCTCGGCTCCCTGAATTCCAGCGCTGTGTCCAAGTGTGTAAAAATGCCGAGTTGCTGCCAAACACACATTGTCCCACTAAGTTCCCAACTTAAAATAGCTCATCAGGTTAGGCAGGAAAAGAAAATATGCCACAAAAAGTTTTTAGAGGACCACCTGTTGTCTATTATTTTTACATAGCACTTACTCATAAATCATAACACAGGGTAATTAATCAAGCTGTCAAAGAGAAGGTCAAAGGTTATGCGGGGGAGTCAGAAGGTCATGCATGGGCTGATAGAGGTCAGGGTCACACCGCATTCCTCATTATCAAGTTGGGATGAGAGACGGCCCAAGCAAACAAAAGTGAAAGCAGATGGAGAAGTGAGTGGATAAAAAAAAGGAGAAAATTTCACAAACAAAAAGAAAAGTGAAAGAAGAATGTCAGTTGCCTTCAAACAAGGAGGAGAATAGGGCAGAAATACATTGAGATGTTCTCAAAAGGTCTCACACAACACAAAGAAACTACAGTTTGATTATTTAAATACACTTAATAAAACTTTCCATCCAATCTTTTTGCAAATATTAAGCGACGCCACAAAACAGGCACGGTAGTTTTGGTTCCATTTCACATCTGAAGTCAATACTTTCAAGGTGAATTAGACAAAAGGAACCTATTACCATGGTGAATGCTGGTGGATATATAAAATTGCTTCTAAACGCTGAAGTTTATTCCTGTTTACGGCTACAACCAATAAATGTTCAATAAAAAAGCTACAACCTGTTCGAATGATGTATTAAGAACTATAGTTTCATATACACAAATCCTCAAAAACACAAAGCATCATAAAAGTCCCCCTGGATGACACAACAGTTATAAAATATTCTATCATTACACTGACCTGAATTAGATGCAGAATACTGTGCAAAATTAGCTGTCACCCTTTCCTCAAAATCTTTGTTAATCTCATTTTGAACGTTTGCAGCTTTATCAACACATGCATCAATGTCAGCTCCTTGGTTACTGAACCGCTGTACTTGGAAGAAGATATAATTAAAATGTTTTGGCACAGAAAAGGTGAAATTGTATCTTCCCCTGTTCCCTGAGGAGTCTGTAAAACATGTAGGATATATTGACAAACACACACCCTTGTCTAGAGCCCTGACATCCCAGGTCACCCAACTGCTATTTATTTCAAAACATTCACTTTACACTTACCCAAACTGTCACCTGCTGTGTTACTAACTTTTAATGGATATTAGAGCTATAAAAACAATAAACTCTTCATTTCCTTTCTGTTACTGCCTTCTAATTCCTTGCTGCAATAGGTCCACATCTATTTGCATGCAGAATTGTATTCATCTTATTTCACCATATATAGTACCTTCATGCAGGAAAGTATAAAACATGCCATTAGTAAATTTCACTTTGCTATTTGTTAATTTGGTGCTAGCACAGCTATACTAAACAAATCAATGTTCAAGGCTAAAAAAACCCCACCAGATAAGCTGTTACCACATTTTGAGTTTACTGCTGAAAAGTTTTGAAAAGAATTAATGTTTTACATCTATCTACAGTTAGCAACCCAAATATGTCTATGTGCAAGACCTGCAATATCCTGTTTTATGATGCTGGTTCCCAAGGCCAAAACTGAATAAACATATCCATGAATTATAAGGATTTTACTCCTTCAGTCATGTATTCTTGATAGGGATTTTTCACTAGGATTTTCAACAGAAAATTACTTCTCATGGCAAGAGAAATACAAGAAACTGTGCTATAGCATTAACTTAATTTTGTGAATTAACAGAAAAGAATTACATTCACGTTCAAATACTGCTTCAAACTTCGTTTAATAAACTTCAGCCCCACCACCTCTCCCTGATGTGAGATTTGGGCTATCTGGAGAAATCACTGGAAGCTGAATGGAAGCAAATCCACCCCAGCCACGCTGGCGGGATGCAGGACTGCAAATAATCCGTCCACTACAAATGCCAAGGCAGCAACAACAGTTTCTGTTCTTCAACAAGTGTGCAGTTTTGGGGTCCATACAACCTGTGAAAGAATGACTCCTCCAGTTACCCCCAAGGCCCAGCATCTTTTAATGATACTTTACAGGAATCTCTTCTGCAATTAAAGTCTGTACTCTGGAAGTCCCNCCCCCCCCCCCGCCACTCTTAAGAAGTGATTTAACTTTCTTTTCTGACAAAAATTTCGGAAGCTTCATGAGGGTACAAGGTCTCAAACAAGAATCTTGTACAAATTTCACTTTTCCACTAAGATGTTAATTAAAAAGTTACTCAGATTTATATAGAACTTAACTTTTTGAAAGCAATGCACCAGAAACAATGGTAACTCAAATAATCTTTGTAAAACCCACACAAGTTATACGTAATTATTGGTTCTAATTTATTGATAGGGAAACCAAGGAGAATAGCAGAGACTCTCTGAAAGTTATGCTCAAACAAGATGCAGGGATGAAGCTGGACTGTGGGATTTTTTAATGTTTCTGTGGTATTTCTAAGCATCCCATTAGCTGACATTGAAAGTTCTCCACTGCAAATTAATTTTCCAACCCACTTTGCCTCCTCCCTGAGAATGTCACAGTATGTCTTAATTATTCTCATTAGTACTTCATAATGAATATACCCCCACATAATCTTTAAGTATGTATTTTTTGCGTGGCACAACATGAAAAAGTAAGTAAAATTATTCTAAAATATATCTGATTCCCTTCTCTTTTGTAATATTGCAAAATCTTTTTGTAAACATTTTCTCTTTCTGAACTGTAGATATTTTGATGAGCTCAGAGTTTTGTCTGGATTTGTAACATCTTTAGCTTGCAGAAAGGCAACCCAAGTTGCCAAGTTCTTCTACTTTACCTTTCATCTCCAAGAATTTATATGTATTAAACCATTACAGAAAAAGATTAAACGTCAATCTCTTGGAAGGTCTGTATTTCAGTACTGTAAAGGAAAAATACATCATGGACATAAGTGTTTTCTGTAAAATCTTGAAGTTATCCAAGTCTTGAAAGACAAGTCCCATTCAGTGTTGAGCGTTGTTTGTGACTGCAGTCTAAAAACCTTCTATCTCAATGACAGAAAATTCAGTTCGTTTTAGTATGTGAATGTATTCAGGCACTTCCCTGAGAAAATAGCCACTTGTAGTCTAAAAGTAAAGCTTCTGGTTTGTACCTATCTTCAACAAACAGGTGCAATTCGGCACATTGATGCTCCTTCCTTCCCACAGTGACCTATGTCAGAAGACCTTCTTATACTTCTTCTGCTAAATAATTTAATTACTTATGAGTTATGGTTTCTTTGTAACCTTTTAAATGACTAACTCATTAAAATGCAAAAATATGCAAAACATGATGTCACTGGGTCAAACAGCTGTGTTGGTAAAATTATGGCTGTGAAAGTCCCTAAGAACATGAAAATATTAATAAATTATATTGCTCATTATATGGCAAAAACTCTTTAAACAGATTTAGAGACAGATTAATTTTATAATCACAAAACGCTACACTACCTCACAGTAACAAATCTTTTTACCATCTGTGACCCTTTTGTATACACAAAATATAGCTTAGAAATCTTTTTGTTAATATGCTTTAAATTACAAATATTGTTGAAAAACGCCTTGTGAAACTCTGATAGGGATGTACAGAATTGTGGTTTCAAAAAAAAAAATAATTCCCTATTTTTTATGGATTTTATGATCACGTAAGTTTTCCTGAATAGACAGCACATAGCAAGAACACGTAGGTATTTCTCAAATGTCAGCAAGTCTTTACTGCAAATACTTTGCAAATTAGTATCACATGCAGCCTGCTCTTGTGTTGCTTAAAAGGCTATCGCTTTTTGAACCCTGAAGTTTTTTTGGAACTCGTGAAGCAACAGACAAGTATTGCTGCAAATATGTAAACAAAGTATTATCACATCCAAAGTTTAAAATGTCTCATGTCCGTGCTGCACAGCCGATTCACAATGCTAAAATGAAAGGACAGTGAAACCTTCATTCCTGGGACTCTCTATTGATTGTGTCCTCAGACTCACAGAGGTTTCAACTTCCAACAAACAAGACTGATTTTTTGAAGCTGTTAGTTATGGGTTTCTGCAAGTCCTAGTTTTTTTCTGCATTGTACGTGCCAGACATTGTTCTAAGGGCTACCAGAACTTTTCTGTGAAACTAATATAAGGTATTGGCACAATTTCCTAATAACTGAATCCCTGGGGGGAAAAAAAAAAAAGCACACTACAGAAGGAAAACCAAACCAAAACAAAAACCCTGCCATAGCATTTATTTACTGACACACAGAGAACGATTTTTTTCAACCCCCTTTTTCTCTTTAAATTACTGCAAAATACATAACCTAGTGGAGCACTGTACATACTATGAGTTTTGACACTTAAA
>VZRW01003063.1:109035-116535 GCA_013398125.1 Aegotheles bennettii | reverse complement strand
AATATTGCTGTCAGTAGTGCTGTTCCAATACCTTCTAATCCCCTAACACAATTTGCACACCATGAATCCACATTTGATACACTTTTTATGGTAACTCATATAAATTACAGTAATTTTCTCATCCGCACCTAACACACGTAAGTTAAAACACATGATTTGTGTTGTAACTTCTCCACGGTAAAGTCATTTTTGAAGAACAGTAACTTCAAGAGTTGCATTAATAAAACCGAATCTGTAATGCAACCCATATAAATTACCAATTATAAATCAAATCTGTCTGATCAGAATTTGGGAATTGGTGTATGTCAGATGTTAAACGTATCCTCAAAGTATGAAGCTGGCACTCTATTTAAATAAGACACAAACCCAGTTTTATTTGCCACTAACATTACCTTTGCCTAAGATTTTAATACATTTATTTTAGATCAATGTATTTTCCAGTTACAGATTAAAAGATCTGTGTCTTTCTAAAATAACAGCATCAGATACTAATACATCATGTCACTTTACATACACTGCTTAATTACACCGTTTATATTTTGAGTCACTTAAGTGCTGCTACACCCATTTTACAGATGTACAAAGCAAAAATCGTGTGCTTAAGCAATCAATCATAAAACAGTAGACAGATCTAAAATATTTTGCGTTATGCTGCTTTATTCCTACCATATGCAGTATTAAAAAAAACCCAACAAAAACCCAAGCAATAATAAGTTAAACCTATCAGGCACTTTTCTGAAAGAAAAATTTACAGCTATGAATATCTTTCCTGAATTTCATAGTGCTTCAAAATGAGTCTGAAACTAAAAATCTAAACGCATGCATATTCCAAATGACAATATTTTGCAGTGTGGGAAACTGATAAACTAAAGTGGTTGCGCAACAAAAAAGCCACTGGAGATGTTCCTGCCAAAAACCCAGTGGGTGTTTTCACCCTGAGCGCATTGGACTTGGTCTTGCGATTACATCTGCACAGACAGGCCACAGATGCAAGGGACACTGAACAGAATGTTGTTCACTTTTGAAGATGCAATTTCACATGAAAATACTGGATTTTAAGAAACCAAACAGAACATAACAACCGTACATATCCACAGTAACAGAAAAGAGAAATACGAAACAGTTTCATTGGACATAGTCCAAGGGTGCAAATAAAATGCATTGTCTCTGCTAATTAGGATGTATGTTAACAGAAAGATTTGGAAAAACAAAATACATTCAGAAGATCTGCCCTTAACATTTTTAAATTCCAATTTTTTATTTCAACTTCTCTTATTATTTCATTAAATATATTTAAGAAAATGAGATAGCTTTCAGAGGTATCATGTTTAATGGTTTCTGCAACAGCTCTAGTGTGCATTCATTTTCTTTTATTACACAGCAGGAGTCAAAGTTAATGCCACCCCCAGGCAAAGTAAACTTTCACATCTTCAGTTTTGTAAAACACTAATTTAATAAAAATACCAGCTCCCCATATCTGAGCATAAGCCACTTCTCAACTCCAAAAGCCGGTTATGCCTTCTGCTCTCTTTGGATTTCATACTGCTTTAGAGGTACTTCAGAAAACTGAACTCAGAGATTTAGAAATGTCACTGGCTTTCCTGAGAAAGAGAATGCTCTTTGAGAAACTGATATTTTTAAGAGTCTGAAGTACTAGCGAGCATCAAAGCAGTTCACTTCAGGTTGGGTACGGGTATTTGTATGTATTACTTTCAAAACTTACAAAGAACTTCCAGGGATGTCTAGTAATGGAAGAAGAAGTAAGAAAGGTTGAGATTCCCAAATGCCTTCACTGCAATAGGAAAACATCAAGCCATAGCTACTGCTATGTAATAAAGTAAGAAATTAGAAGAAAAAATATTTCATGCCACTTTGTGTCTTTTCTATTAACAGCAGTACTAGAAGTCTTTAGATTTAGACTAGAAGTCTTCAGGTTAGCGACCATGACTGCCACAAGGCAGCTGAATACCGCAGCTTTTCAGAGGATGAGGTGAATCATTTTGGGTATAGATGCAACTCTGCCTGTCCCAACAGCTTCTCGGGATCCGCTTCACTTCGCTGCTCTCCTCTGCATCGCAGCCTGCGCAGCCCTACGTTTTCTTGCTAGCCCAATATGGCATACCCAGCCGCTGCTGCTTTCCATTCCTTTCCAAGTGGGCACTATTGTGAGAAGCACGGATAGCGCTGAAGACAGTTTCCACGTCCCCAGCGTTGGCTCTCGGGTATGATGAGCAGTCAGTGTGGAAAATTCTTCACAGACCTTTGCAAGCAGTGCGTTTCAGTAGAGCTGCGAGTATGATAGGAACAGAGAAACTTTTGAATGTTCTGCCCACCACGAGACAGCTGGCACGCAATTATCATTCCTCCTATTCTACAGATGGAAAAAATGAAGCTCAGAGAATTGCCTAAACTCTTACAAGAATTGTGTGACAGAGGTCTGAACACAATCCAGATCTCCCAACCCTACTCTTTAAGTAACTATTTGGAGAATATGAACAACAAGACAAGTAGGGAGGTCTAATTGGATTTCACTGTCAATAACTCCTAGAGCCGCCCGCCAATAGGGCAGATCAATGTTTATGGTACAAAAAAGATCCAATGGTACTTGGAGCAAAAGAATAACGCTTGTATAATCTACTCTACTATTTTTTTTTCTCCTGTATAAACTCTGAAGCTCAGTGTGGAAAGAAAATAAAGAGGTAACTCTGATCATACCGGGCCACTTGGGAAGGACAGGCAGAAAACTCACAAGAGTTGAAGCAGTCACATTTGACTTAAAACTTTTTGATACTCAGATATTCAGGCAAGCAGCACAGGAATAATGAGATAAGGGAACGCAATGGTGTGAGTGCTATGAAAATATACATGTTAGTATGCAGTATGAAAGAGCACCCTCTGTTGTTTTTGGTTAACAGAAGCAAGTCTCCCGATACCTCAAAAAAATATTTCAGTTCCAGAAAAGATTGAGATAAATCATCACTACCAACATACAGATATCTGCAAACACTTCCCAGGGAGTTCAGGCGCTGCAGTTTGTTTGGGAAGGAGGGTTGAACATGCTGAAAGTTACTGGATTGTGGAACAAAGAATATGCTGTGCCCTAGCAAAGTCTAGTTGCCTAGACCAGAAGCTTTTTTATAATAAAAGATCAACGTGGATATGCAAAATTAGCAAAAAAATAAAATAAAATTAAAAAAATCTTACAAAGATCCAAAACTGATATGCTGGTGACTTTTATTTATGATTTTTAAAAGGCATTAAGAGTTTTAGTTAAGAGTACATATCACCATTAAATACACAAGTCACCTATACTAATTAAATCGAAGTATAAAATGTCTGATGACAGATAAGACATTCCAATCAGCGAAAAAGATGTGAGATGTGGCTTCATTCTAATGAAAGATGTTAAATATATCAATGACAACAGTGGAACTCTTAAGAACAAGCAATTTCTGCAAGTGGAAATGTGCTTGCCTTATTTAGAGCTGAAAATCTCCTATAAATTACAAGTTTTCATTAATGTATTTTCTGCAACCAGAAATTACTGATTATCTTAAGGATCTAGAAATTACAGAGATGGATGATGATCCACATGATTCAATTCCAATGATGATGTAACAGAATGAAAATAAATTGTGATGTTATAAAGCTGGATGCATTGGGTGCCTTCAGCAGGTTCTGCTCAAAGGAAGAAGATTGAATATAGACACATTTAAAAAATGTGCTTTTCCATTAGGGTCTATACCTTAGAGCCTTTCAAAATTACACCATTAGTTAAGAGACCAATTTGAGAACCTTAGAAATAGCTAATAAAGTTTAGACAGATTGTACGAAATACCATTTTGCGAAGGTATAAATAATGGTTTGTCACAAAGTATGCATTTTGTTTGAGAACAGTTCTCACTCAAGAAATGTGCTATTGAGAATTTCCAGGTAAATTAGTCTCGATTTGATTGTGTATTGATCTAGTGAAAAATCCTCCATTATGTATTTCACACAGTTTCCATGAAAAATTGTGAAATTTTGTAAATACGGAAAACCACATTGCATATGTATTCAGAACTATGCAGCTTAACAGTCAACACTTTCATGATTAAGCGTTGCTTTACATAATGTATGGGGAATGAGAGAAAAGTAAAAATTCAAAGAAAAAGGGTTCCTTCCTGCAGATTTCAAAGCTGCTGAAGCAAAGAGTTCCTCTAACGCAACTTTTGTCTGTCAAATAAGAGTTTTTCACTTGAGGTAATATGAGTATGTCAATTACAGCATCGTTTAACAACCCTGCCTTGAAAGAAGCTGCTTGCCACAAGACCTGACAACATACAATCTCTTCTTTAATGCTTGCACAAATTTCTGAATGTTGAGGACCAATCTTGAAAGGGACACTCAAGAGTTACTACAACAACAATTATTATATATATAATAATAATAATAATAGTAAGAATAAATAGGTTTTCCTTTTACTAGTCTAGTTTTTTCAGCCAAACATTTCTAGAAAATTCTGTCCCAAAAAAGTATTAAAAATATATTTTGCCCAGTAAATACTAAAAAAAACAAAAATAAAAATCAGAAAATGACCCTGTCTGAATTGTGGTAGCAATCTTAACATGGCCCCCATGGGGCAGTATGTTGTTACATCAATTAAAACCGTGTATAGCAAGTTCCTGCAAAAGTTCCCAAAGAGGAGTAGGAAATACGTTTTCTGAACTACTATTCACAACACAACTTTTAAATTATTCTAGGCGTGTCAGAAAAGGGTCCATCAAAGTACAGCATCTAGGAACTAGAACTATTGGTTAATGCTTAGGAACTCACATTTCTACCTTTTTAACCATTATAACATCTTATCTTATTAAAACTACAAGAGACTGGAGAAAACATTCCTTCTTCTCCCTCCCCCTTTTTCTAATGGGTTTTCTCTCTTTTTTTTTTAACATAATTTTGTGCTACGTATAATCACTTTGACTCCCTTCATAAATATTCAGGTTCCAATGTAACAGGTATGCAGGCAAATGCATAACTTTATACAGAAAACTATATGCAGAGAAATCATCCAGCATTTAAGTGTTTGCATGATCAGATTCCCTCTACAGCTTCACTGAGATTTTGGAGAGATGGGAAAAAAACATATTCATTAGAAAACATAACTACAGAGCCACTAAAATTGGCGAGCACAGTGTGCTGTGTTTTCTGTAAGTATCTAAACATTTTTTGTAAATTGACTGTAGTCCAAGCTGGCAGTCTCCCTTTAAATAAAACAAGAGCGAAAGCTACATTAGCCACTTAAGTTTGCAGCTTCATTAACTTCATAGCTACCTTAGTTACCTGTCCCCTTCCCCAAATTACACCTAAGAAACACAGCACTGCACATCCATGCAGTTAAATTAGCTTCAGAATCAGCTATTGCATCTTCCAAAATGCCCTAAAGGAATATTGTTCTAGCTGGAAAAAATGCCTGCATACTGCATGTTCTCAATCCCTCTGCTGAAATCATCCCATTTTTTTTTTTACCATCAGCAACATAAATTACAAAGTTATGAGACATGAATTCCTTTTAATTATTTGTCCATTTTTTTGGCTGGTGTTTCACAAGCTTGTTCTTCTATTATCCCTCCTCCAGCATAGTTAAAATCACCTATTTTACCCAGAATTGCAAGAAGCAATTCTGTACGTAAAGGCTTCATATGCTATGTAATGACTGCTAGTTTAGGTACCAGCTCGAAAATAGGTGTGAACATGACATACTTCTTTTCTGCCTACAGCAAACAATTATTCCAGCTGCGGCACAGCCTCCGAGACTGCAGGTACACCAAACTGAGCAGGGACACCAGCACAAGCCCCGGCATATTGCTGTATCCCCTGCCCTGTTCTCAACCCACGCTCTCCAAGCAGGGCACAGGTTCACAGCAGGATCCAGGGCCATTCCCAGTGGGCAGCATGGAGAAGGCAGCTCCCCTTTGTTTTGGAGAACAGCAGAGAGAGGAAAGAGTTTACCTGCATGCATGAGTCTTGGCATGCCACTTGCCCTCAGGGTCAGAGAATGGTCTCCGGCTATGTCTAGTTTAAGAGCATAGACAATGTCAATGTATGCTCGGAGAAAGCTGAGAGCAAGACACACACGGGGAGGCAGCTTCGTGAAACAGGGATGGGTCCTGCCCCATTCGTGCAGCGTATGAAGAAACGACTGGACCTGTGTGAGGGTGCTGTACCCCAGCATGAGATATCTCAGGTGAGATTTCTTCCTCTAACCCTGTAGCCAAATGCGTTCTTCCTGCACGCACAGGAAAGCAGGGAGGCTACTCTGATGCAGACTCACAACAGGGTTTGGCAGATGACACAGGCTGACCTGGAAATTTTACTTTTGAGACAGCGGTCAGAAAAGTAGAGGCCAGACTGCAATTGACGTAAGAGCTGGCTACTCTCGGTCCTAGTGTTTTCTCAAGCATACAGAAGACTGGAACATCCCATTCCTCCCTACATAAAGGGTCATGGTTTTAAGTTGGAGTACTGTTAAAACATGGAGTTTTGTAGAAGTAAGTGCAAACTCATGGCAACACTGACATACATACGCGTAGCAAGCATAACATATCGGGCCATGAGGTAAAAGATAGGTAGCTCTCCTCGAGAAGTGATAACAGACAAAAAAACTAAGAGCAGAGAAATATTTAAATACTGTGGTCCCACTCTGAGAGCTGCCAATATTTGCTATTTAAAATTTAAACACTTTCCTTGCATCCCTTCAGGAAAGCTTCAGCATTCTCCGCCGTGTGAAACATTCATGCATCTATGTCATCAGTTAAGACTCTCCATACTTTCAATAATGCATTTATTATGTGGGTCTATGCTACTGGCTTGCAATAAGAAAGTAAATTGAAAAGGAAAAATAAGATAGGGGAGAAGATATTAAACGCAGCATATGTTGTTCTTAGGTGTATGCAGAAGTTTAATACAATATTCATCTACACTGCAATTTTACCCGCATCAAGAAATATACAATATTTTGTTAGGAAATAACTAACACACTAGTAACTACACTTGAAATGTATGAAATTACAGGAATACATAAAATTTTTGTGCACTTCTTAAAGACACTGAAATTGCAGTTCTTCTGAATATGAACTTTAGCTTAATATTAATAGTAGCTTTACTGGGTTTGCTACACAACTGTTTTAATAATTCCCTGCTTGGCAGCTTCATAGTATATTTCATACCTCTAATTATAGGAGAGAATCTCACTTTTTTCAGTAATATAAACCCAATTTCTTTTACCGGTAAATATAAATTTTTATTTTTTATTTATTTATTTTAGAGAATGTTCTTCCAAAGCCTGATCTGGCATTTACAGATGTCTGTATTTACTTTAGCACAGTTATGTCCACTTCTTGCCAGGTGCAACTGAAGTCAACAAAGCTAACAAACCGTGGACAACACTGTCCCACCACAGAACTCGTCATGTCAATTGGGTTCTCGTTGGCAGGCTGACATCAACTAGTGTAGCCC
>VZRW01003063.1:67511-109024 GCA_013398125.1 Aegotheles bennettii | reverse complement strand
AAAGCAAAACGGTTGATGCTGAGGATCTGGCATCCACCCCACTACACGAACTGGAGTAAGGTGCTCCTTCTGGTTCAGTTTCTTATGCAAGAAATCCAGTTTGCTGACTCTTAGACTGCTCTGGGATGCTAGTGGAAGCATGGTGAGGATAACTGGGAGTAGTGTGTTACAGAAGCACACTACTGAACCAAGTTGAAACATCAGTTGGATGCACTTATTAGCTCTGCTTCTCTGAATACAATTCAGGTCCCAAAGAGCTAATGTCCTAAACAGATTTTCACAAACTGATGAGGACCACCAGATGAAAGTAAAATGAAGGGCATGGAGTGCCCTGCCATCCTATGATGAGGGTCAATAGGTTCAAACTGCAAGAAGGGAGATTTAGATTGGATCTTAGAAAGAAATTCTTTGGTGTGAGGGTGGTGAGAGCCTGGCTCAGGTTGCCCAGAGAAGCTGTGACTGCCCCTGCCTGGCAGTGTTGAAGGCCAGGTTGGATGGCGCTTGGAGCAACTTGGTGTGGTGGGAGGTGTCCCTGCCCATGGCAGGGGGTGGGACTGGATGAGCTTTGACGGCCCTTCCAACCCAAACCAGTCTGGAATTCTATGAAGATGTTTGCTCAACCTTGCTATCAAGGTCATGGATGGTGTTTGCCTGTGTACACCCAGTGCTCTGCAATGAAGACGAACAAACAGAAAAGTAAAAATCACGCCAAACTGGACATTGTGGAAAAGCATGACAGGAAAATCGGAAGGCACAAAGCAACGATGAAGGACCAGGGCAAGGAATAACAGACAGCAAATATCTGGAGAATTAAAAAAGGAGAGAAATAAACAAGAGCAACACATCAGAACACATTCTTGAAGATCTGGGAATAAAAAAAGATGTATTTCTGACCTTCAAGTACTGATTCATAACTGAGTTTTTTTGTTGTTTTTAAAGAAACACCCAGCTCACGACAGTCTGGATTGATTTTCTTTAAAACTATGAAGAAAACACTTCCAAATTATTTTAGGAGGATTTGTGAACACAACACACCTCTCAAATCCAAACCAAAACCCGCATTCACAAACATAGAACCCCTCTTCCAATCAACAGTGACTTTGATGAAATATTAGCTCTACCTGTGTGCCACAGGTCAAAGCCTCTAAAAACCGAGGTAATATTTTACTAGACAATAAAAGAATAGCGTCAATAAGTGTACTGAAACTTGCAAATGGTAGCTGTGATATATACTTTGGCACTGAGTACAGTCAGCAGGTCAACAGTAAAAGCAGTAATAATTATTTATGCACAATGGCATTGCAGCAGAATGCTGACAGGTCATTGCACGTCTGTTTTCAACCTCACAGAAGACAATGGTCAGCTAAATGCGGCATCTCGAGGCTCTAATTTAAAAAAATTAACTAAACTTACACTTTTTACAGAAATCCTATCCTGCTGCCATGCAATCAAGAGACAGAACAAACCAAATAATTTACTCTTTTCTGTTATTCCACCAAAATGCAATCATGTTGTCAGTGTTTCAGCACTTACGACAATCATTCCAACTTATAGAACTAACAAAGTTGCAGCTAAATTTTAAGGTCAAAAAAGGGAAATAACTCCTGTCTGAATTAATTTTACGAACCAACATATATTACAAAATTAAAGCATGCAAAAAAAGCTTTTTGCTAACTGCACTTAAACTCCTCCACAGCTTATTTTAAAAGGTAGGCATTTTTCCTTTCCAGTATCCTGAATTGAGTTAGGCAGCAGAAAG
Organism: Aegotheles bennettii; assembly: GCA_013398125.1. Classification (NCBI taxonomy): domain Eukaryota; kingdom Metazoa; phylum Chordata; class Aves; order Caprimulgiformes; family Aegothelidae; genus Aegotheles; species Aegotheles bennettii. The sequence continues at coordinate 107,265 of VZRW01003063.1, read as the reverse complement.
AGATATATAATAATAACTAAATAGTCATGAAAATGTGGATTATCACATGCTTTGAATTCCTGGTTAAACATATATGAAAATATTAAAGAACATTTTACATGCAAGAAAGCTTACGATCTGAGAATAGAGACACCAAGGATGAGTGACGTGAGAAGATCCTAGGGAAGTCGTTTTAATGGTGGTATACTTCATTCTGGAGATCTTTAACTGCTGGCAAGTATTCACTGGAAGATAACCCTTTGTGAAGTATGGACTCTACTTGCTTGGGAATGGGTGTTCTGGGATGGAGACTGAGCTTTGAGGAAATTAGGTTGGGAAGAACTCATTCAGAAAAGCTCCACTCCTGACTCAGTTCAGGTATCTCAGCACCACCAAGGTACCATACTAAACACAAATCAGTGGTGAACTATTTTGAACATGACGCTGCAGCTTCAAGCTAGGGAAGAAGTACATGGGATACCAGAATCACAAATAAGATACAACACAGATTTATGAAAAATAATAAATGAATAAATCAATGCCAAAAATGCAGGAAAAATAACTCATCTGAATTTCAGTATAGACAGTATCTCACAACACCATACTGTCAAAAATGAATTTGACGACAAAATCATGATTTAACATCATTACAAACTGAAAGAGGATAATGATTACATTAACAGAATCAAAGATGGAAAATCCTGAACTGGCCAGAGATGTAAATACCAAAGAGAACAGACAAGTAATACAAAAGAACCTACAGGGCTTTCAGATTCAGATCTCTATATAGAAAAATATATAAAAAAATGAGATTAGGATCATAAAAATGACACTGAATACAACAGGGAAAATAGTTCAAAGACCATACATGTAATGAGAGAAACAAATTTAAAAGGCAATAAGTGACCTTGAGATTATATCAGTTGCTAAACTTATATTAAGTTTGAAGAATAATAGAGTAGGTTTGCAGAATAACAAGGGTAGAAGTGAGAAAAAAGAAAAGCTCGGGAAATCACAGGTAATAGACCTCTTTTGTATTCAGTTCTGCAATCTTCCCTATCACTTTCAGTATCAGGATACTGAAATAAGAGATGATTAAAAGAAAAACACAAAAAAATAATTAAATGCTGAATCACCAGTAAATTGGTAGCTTAGCTGAGAGGTAGCCATGCAGGAATGCCTGAAACATCTAAGTTCATGGTAAGAAAGAGAAATATTGGAATGATAGGGAAATATAACTAGGAATAGTCAGATTAAATAAAAAAAAAAAAAAAAAGGAAAAGCTGCATATCAGGAAAATCTTACTGACAGTGAAATTCTGGAATAATTTCTCAACAAACTAGAAGAAACACTCAGTGGCATAATGAAGGGAACAATGCTGAACTAGCAGGGGGGCAGACCAAAAGATCTAAAAAGTATTTTCTCCATCTAATTCTAACAGGCTATTAAAGGAGACAATCAATAGTCAGGGAGGTAAGTTATTTTGATAAGCTCCATGGTTTTCGTTCTTTCAGAGGAAAGACCATGGTTGAAGTTGGGAGAAGAAAAAAAGAGGAAACACCAAGCTGTGTGCTTTCTTACAGTTACTGTTTCCCATTGTGGATCTTACCATTATCTTTACATATGAAGAGAGATTGAAATAATCTAGAGAGGTCCCCCACACTACAACGCTGAGATAAAGAAGAACTTAAAAGAAACACCACATGGTCTGGCATCAAATTAAATGGGGAAGAACAGAGTCATATTTCCTGGGGGAAAGAGACTGAATATTATGAGGTTAGTCACACTATTAGTGGGGCCAATAATGTCACTTAGAAGAAAAATAAGTGTGATATATAACTAAATTTTTCACATCGTTTCAGTTTGGCAGAGAGACGTACTGCTGCACTGAAGTTAAAGAGCAACAGCACAATTCTATCAGGTAAAAGCAGTGAAGAAGGAATCCAGCCATTTGGACAGCTATTTTTCAGCAATTCAGCAAAACAGCTGAATGATAGGTGAAATTAGAGTCTAAAATGTGACTCTCCTAACTAAAAATTATAAGCAAACCCAGTATTTGATACTTATTTAAAGTACAATACAATGTCAGAATATACTGATACTGGGATATACTTATATTGGGATATTGTGTTCACATTATATTCCACACAGTTTCTCCCCACAGTCAGAGCACTAACAATTTAGACTGAACTGCTCAGAAAACAGCAGGTTTCCTTTATTACAGATGCTTTTAGTGCAGTTAATATAATCAGCTGCTTCAGGAACAGTGTTAAGATGCATGAGCTACTGGTAAGTAGTGTAGAAATAGACTGGTTAAAAATATTGCCTACTGAAAGGTACAGCAAAACACACATGGTCAAAAGGTTTACGCACAGAACTATGAAAACCAAACTCTTAAACTGTAAACCAGCTGTGCTGATGAATTAGCATGTGTATTTCAGTCCAGCCACAAGGCTGTTGTGACTCAGTGTCTGTAGCTGTGAAAGAAGAATAAATGATATTTATCTTTTTACTTTATGAAGTTTTGGCTGGAAACCCTTTGGGGCAGGTAATGGGTCTCTCATCCTACTCTTCTAAAGACAGAGCAAGTGAGAGCACAAGAACATATTAGTATTTAGGATGTTCCAAGAGGAAAAATATTTGCGCAATACATTAAGTTCTAGATACATGTCTAGCATCTATCTTACATATCAAGCATCTAGCACTACTACATCGTGTTGTGCTCAACATCAGTCTTTTTTATTGGTTCTGTTCCATGCTACCAGTCCAGAAAGTAATGAAAGAACATACTTTCTAAATGCTTTGTAATGGTTAAGTATAAACTAATAAAGAGCAGATTATATGAGCAGACAGGCTCAGGGAAGTAATTTCTTAAAAGTCAGCAATGAGATGAGTTTGGAAGTGAGGAAGGGCTTTCAACGAATCTGCAGAAGAGGGGTGGGAAAAATAGGAAAAAAAATAAGAAAGAGCAATTTCCTACGTGAAATGTGAAGCTGTTTCACCACAGCCTTCTGAAGCACCTCAGCCAGGATGAATTTTGCTGCGTGTCTGCACGTACTGCAGATCCAGTACCCTCTGATTTGTGACATGTATCACTGCTACACAGACACTTTGGGCCTCCTTGTCCTCCCCTGTGATGGTAGGAAATGAAAGAACCCTCTCCTAGCTCCTTCATAGTTTCAACAGCAGTTTTGGGAAGGCACAGGAGAAGGGCTGGTATAGGGATCCCTGTAACAAAGAATCACAGTTACAGCATGCAACCTTTCCACTTTGTGCGCAGCTCAGTACAAATTCCACCATAATGGGCAAGCGCCTCTGGGCGACACCTGTACTATTCAAACAATTACTTGCTAGCCTGAACTTGGCATCAAAACCAGCCCTCCTATCACAGGCACAACCAGTCTGCAGCTTGCTTTTCTTCATGCTTCGCAGACTTCACATTCTGGCATGTTTCTGAAGCAAGCCAAAGACAATGCATACTTGAGTATGCCTTGATGTCTGGATGGAAAGGTTCACCTTCTAACTGATAACAGATGGAGACACAATGCATAACCCACTGCACGATTCACTTTAAGACTCTCTCTCCCTCTCACTAGGCAACTTAGCATTTCAATAATCAAACTACACTCTCTGAGAGCCAGGGAGGGTATAAAGGGTTGGCTCCTTCCTAGATAACAGTGCCAGACTCTGCAAACAAGGTCAGCAATAAAAGTGGCTTTGGAAATACCAGTAAGTTAATTAACTGATTCAGATAAAACTCTGAGCTCATCTTAGAGATGAACTTAGGCTGTCAAGAGTCAAGAAGGAAAAATGCTTTCATATGTTTTCTGTGTTTAGCTACCACTCCCAAAAAACCTCCAGGAACTCACAAGATCTATCACTGTTTTGACGGAACGCTTGGATGAAGAGTACAGAAGACATCAGCTATCAAGCCACACACAAAGTTTGACAAATGATGTCACATACATGCACAACACTTACCTAGCAGCTGCAGACACATATACACCACTGATACTGGGTTCAAGCCCTTGTCAATAACTGAAGGTAGCAAAGCCTGTCTTTTGGCAGGCAGGAGCTGATCAAAGTTCCTATGAGCACTCTCATCTGAAATGCTGTTAGAGATTACTTCTTTGCTCATAAGGAATTCAAGCTGAGAGGAAAAGGAGTGGAGTAGATAGTCCACACACAGACAAACCAACAAATATTCCCTTTGTTAGTACACATGCTGCCGTTAGTATTCTCAGTTTTGTGAATACTCCCAGTGATGTGGCAGTGCTGAAGGGTGGCAACCTGTATGAGCAGGACCCTACTGCAACTCAACTTCATGTGGGTTAGAAATACACAGAATTTAAGTCAAAACCAAGGAAATAGCTGAGGATATGGAATGGTGGAGGCAAATATGGTAACCTCAATGGGCTGAAATATTTGTTGAGTTCAGGTCCAGGATACAATGAAGACTTGCAGTCTTTCTTTGGAAAACTTCTTCCCCTGAATTATGATGGCAGCTCGTCTGAAGAGTTTAAACAAAGCAAGAAGGCCACTTCTCTGGTGAAAGGCTCTCATGAGAAGTGTCCTTAAGGAGAACGTGGAAGAGAGGTGGATTAGGGGTAAAAAGTGGATTTACATAGTGTAACAATGGATAATGAACATTATACTACGTCAAATAAATGGGGCAAGGTGCCTTTGAATGCTGTGCTTTTTTCCCATCAGATCTCTCGGTGAAGCATATGCATGGCAGCCATTGCTGGAGGAATAAAGCTGGTGACTTCTGCTGCACTTTTAGCTTTTCTGAAGCAATTTACCTGGAGAGACAATAACATTCTTTACTTCAGCTGAGGGCAGGTGAGTTCTTCCTTTTTGAGTGAATATTTGTAGGTACCCTTTCATTTATATCAGAAACGAGCCTTCGTAATCCCTGGTCCTCAAAGCCTGACTATGGCATGCACTTCCCTGGGGATGTCATTATGTTGTATGCAAGATCACCCAGCAACCACTCATCTGAAAGCAGTGAAAATGGTAACCCTTGCCATTTCTACAAACATCTTTGCTACCAACTGTCCTTCTTTATTTCCTAGAGCTTCTCCTTGATGCCACAAAAAAAAAAATATAATCCAATAGCCAAAGCGCCACTTAGTCCCAGATTAAAAAGGAGAATTTGGCAATTTGGCATAGAAATTTCCTTAGAAAGGGAAAGGAATACAACCTGTCCAGCTCTGTTTGTTTTTTTTTCAGTTGAGATATTGCCGAACGTTTTCTCCCCTTCCCTTCTCTTTTATTCTATCCAGTCTTCAACCTGATGCTGAGTTAGAAAACTGATCTTGGCACTTGTGAAAAATCATAGCTCAAATGACAGAATATAAATTCTAATACGCACATATAGATACATCTGTATTACACACAAGAAAAACTATGTGGCTGTGTATATTCACCCAACTACATTCTCTCCTTCTTTTTAACAAAATATATAAATTCTCAGTTATGAATTTGAGCTTTACAGGCCTACACCTTCACAAAAATAGACATGTTTCAAATTCTACTAATAAACTTTGAGGAAAATCCCTATAACTACACTATTCTTGTAGTCTGAGATAAACCTTAATGTGCAGTTAAGAAGTGACATAAGATAAAAACTGTTATACTTGCTGCTTGTCTAGTCAGAAATCCCACCATCTTTATCTCTTAAAAAAGATATTTTTCATGTAAAAAGACACATATCTCTTTAATAAAGCAAAGATGTTATTAAAAGTAAGCCCATGTCAGCAAAGCTTATCGACAATGTGATATAAACCTTAAATGCAGCAGTAACTATTTCAGAAAGAATACAAAAGCCACATCAAAATGATACAAGACTAAGACTCACAAATGTAAGGAAATTATTTCCAACTGGCCACAGAATATGGAATTATCTTTTTCTACAACTCACCGCATTTTACCTAGGTAATTCAGCTCACATGGCAAAGTACAGTTCTAAAATAATTCATTGTTCAGAGACCCTTATCAGCTGCAAAGCCAAAGCTGGAGCAGGGCCATATCAGCTGCAGAGCCAACATATAACAGAGTGAAGAGTGGAAAGGACAGATTGCAGTGTCTCCCCATTCTACTGCTGCTATTGCAAAATACCAACCTCTGAATTTCCATCCTGTTTGTTACGTGAATGTCAGTTTATTATTCAAATGGAACTATGGCATATTAGTATGAAAAAGAGAGATACAGAAAACAAATTTAAGAGATTCTGCTGCAGTCTTTTTATCCTTTTAGGAAGGTTCATTTTTGCATGAAACCTTGCACAATAAGATTTCTAATATTATACAAAGATAGGAGAGCACGGATACTCTCGGTACCATTTGTTCAAAAAAAAAATAATCCCAGAAGGACACAGCATAAATCCTTAACTTCCATTTAGAGCCTGAACAAAACAAGCAGGCACACCAAACAAGAAAGCGGATGGTCCCAAACCCCAATTCCCACCTAATGTCAATCAAAACTCAGCATCTGTAATGTATGTTTTGATTTTTTTTTTAAATGAGGAAAGAATGATGCAAATGGTAACATCTAGACTTGTCATCTGTATACCAAAGCTCTCATTCAGCTGAACATATGCTGAAATTTAAGCATATTGAAACAAAGCCCAAGTCTCAGCCAAACTGAATTCAAAGTGGCTGAGATATTAAGGCCACACTTCTGCAAGACATACAAGCATGTGATAAAACTGAAGCATGATCTTAATTCTCCATCAGCTCAAAAACTCACGTTAAAGCACCACCTTTGTAATAACAGGTGTTAATAATAGTGGTTTTCATCATCAGATCTCAAAAGAATTCTGTAAGTTAAAAAGGGCAGTTCTCCCTCTGTAACAAACACGGGTGAACTCCACGGCCGTTCGGCAACGCAGGATAGGGCTGTGCTTACAGAAGTAGGGGAAGATACACTGCCACAGCAGATGAGACTGCACAGAGCATGGCAGCTGCTGCCTCAGGAATGCAATGTGAACTTTCAAACAAACACAGCTCTCTTTATTTTAGGGAGGTGCAAGATTTGACTCAACCAAGCAATACGATTTTAAAGTGCAACTTAACAGTACCAACTTATTTAGACAGTGCCTGTACACAAGATCATTTTCCTTTTTGTTAAATACTACATAATTTTCTTATTAGCTTTGAGAAACACATATTACTAGATGGAAAACACAAACTGCACCTGGTATTCACCAGTCCATCTGCCCATGATGTGATGCCTGTACGTATTTTTGTATGTGTACATAAGAATGGCTTTCCTGTAAGAGAGATCCTTACCATCTCCTGCTTTTTTTTTTTTTTTTAAGTTTGTGATATTTCAATATTTCACTGTGTAATCTTCAGGAAGCAATGTATTTTCATTTAGATACCTTAATACGGATTTGGTGTCTAAGTTTACCATGTGCACCTGAAAAAGCTGATCTAATTGCACATGATAGAGCATAAACCTTCCCCTAAACAAACCCAGACAGACTAGGCATATTCTTTATCTATTTCAGTCATTTAAATTATAATTAAACCTGCATATAATAAAAAGCACATGTATGCATGAGTGGCAAAACCCTCTAGTATTTATTTATTACTAATTATCTATAAAAGTAGAATTTGGAAAAATAGAAGCACTGAAAATCACTGAATTGCTCTAGATGTTCTGTGCCTGAGCTATGCATTTTAAGAAGAGCTCACACCAAAAATGCAGCTACAACCCTGCTGCAAAATGGGGACCCCCTGAAAACACTGGTAACCTCCTGACAAGAGCAGCGCCATGAAATCTCATCAAAGTGATGCTTCCCCTCTCCCTCCCCAGCACCTCTGCCAACCAGGACTGCCCTCTGCTGACCACCTTCCCCACCAGGTCCCCAACTGCAGCAGTAATTAATTAGCACAAGGGGTGGCAGACAGATTAAGATGCACTGCAAATAATCAGTCTGGAAACCAGCTATAAGGTTCCTGTTCAAAGAAGGAAACTTTCATAATATGCTTTAAAGAAAAAAGGAAAATTAAGAATTTTAATCTGTTCTAATGCATCTCACCTGAATAATGGCTCTACAATTATCGAGCAATGTTGCCAGTTTATCTGTAGCTGACCTTAAGCCATAAACCTAATTTACTGAGGAAATTTATATATGGAAGGGAAAAAAAAAGAGTAAAATTCCCTAACATTAAAATAATTTATAATTATTAAAATAATCCATAAATTAAAATATGCTATAACTGGACTCTCAAAAGAGAAAAGGCATTACTTTATTATTTTATCAAATTAACATTAACCTGCATTAAAAAAAATTGTTTTGCACTGTAAAAATGGTAATAGTACATTTTAGCCTCATATTCAGAAATAATGCATACAAGAATTCACAAATAAAATTTAAAATATACATTAGCAATATGATATAAATCACAAAGGTAAATCCAAATAAACATTATAAAAATAAATTATTGAAGCATAGTCTGAAATATATACATGCTCTCTACCTTCAAGTTACTCTTTATTACTCACTCTCTGGTAACAGCACATTTCCCACAGGGATCGATTATGTAAATCCATACATATAAAAAAATGTATGAAGTACAGTTGAAACAAAAGACCAGAATTCAGACTCAACTTTAATATATCTAAAAGTAAGTTATACCAACTACCACCTTCCCTCCTAACTTCCTTCAGTCTCTAATTATGTGACAACAACAAAACCTATGAATATAATTTGTGAAACTGTCTACACTTTAAGACGCTTAATAGAACTGTAAATTGAGAGAGCAAACAAAAATTCTCCCGCAATGAATCACACTTTGTGGCAATATTTTAGAAAGAAATATTACATGGTAACAGATATAGGTTCTGGTATTCTCTTCAGAGCCAAATTCATCACGTACATCTGAATATTTAATGTGCTGACAAACAGTTACGACAACATCCTTGTTCCTATCACACATACAATTTTTGAAGATAGTGGTTTTAGCGATCAACTAAGAGAGTAAAAATAACAACACAGCATCTCGCAGTCTGTGTTCTTACCAAAATTCTCTGTAGTTTTACGACTGAGGAAATACACATCAATCAAATATTCCTAAAGTGTGTTTCCACCTTTCACGCGTCTAGAACTTGATAAATATGTTAATGTTGATGTGCACCATGAATACACACACTCACAAAGACCCATCAGAAGTTAATGTATCTGCTATTTGATTATTGCCTGCATGCTTCAGTGTGTCAATTTTCAACTCTTTAACATTATTTGGGTTCTTCTTTACAGCCTGAATATTATTTTTACATATGGCAAGGAAGCAGTGAATCGCTGCCAGAGGTGATACGAAAAACAAAAAATTAGTTCTTTCACTCAAAATATTTTTATCTCCTCCTGCATACTGCATTCAGAGGCAAGAACTTACTCAAGAAGTTGCTATCGGTGTTTCTTACACTGGAGGTAAGGTTGTTTAAAATATTAATATGATGAGGAGTTAAAACCATAAGCTTATACACACAACACAGGAACTAAGCTACTTTTCTTTTGTGCCTCAAATAAACAGCAACTTGTGTTTATCTTGAGAGATTTGAGATTATTTTTTTATCTGGAATTTCTGTACCTTATGTGTTTTGATATACAACGCAGTACACAAATAATTCCCAGCATCAATCTGATCTCAAATGTTAGTGCAAACATGAACTGATGTTTTTAACTTCTCATCAGATTAATATACGGTTGTTCTAGGGAAGACCTCTCATCATTTCAATGTATGTTACAAACCCTGAAGTGGATTGTGTAAACAAAGAGATGGTGATGTACCAGCCATCCTAACACACATGGAATCTGCTGCGATTTTCCTTTCCATTGAAAAAAGCAGTATGAATTACAAGTGAGAGATCTGACAAATTATTATCTCGTTTTCTGCTGCTGGGGATTCATTACCATCCCCGCACAGCGACGTGACTCAGCCTCACCATTCACCAACCGGGCTGCAGCACCGGCGCTCCCCCCATCAGGATGGTTTCCATACTCCTGTTTCTGAGTTTAGTTTATTTTACATGGCTCTTCCCTCCCTTTGATCCTGCCTGGTATGCGGCTGGCTCTGAGATACCCTGGGTGGTCTCCCGTCAGATCCCAGCGATCTGTGTCTCTCTCCACCGGTTGCCTTCTGGGGGGACTCCAATCAGCTGTGCTCTTACACGCATCTGACAACTTTATTAGCTGGCTCAGATAGCACTTCAGAACATCTCCACGGCGCACACACCCTTCCTCAAACAATCCCACCTTTGTAGTTGACTTAGAACAAATAATTCTATGAACACTCCAGCTTTTATACTCAATAATAAGGTTGAAATGAAGAGAAATTTCACATTATGTGCAAGACGGAGGTTGGTTTTCATGTTTGGGCTCAAAAAATCAATCCCGTATTGATTTTTGTGTATATATCGTTATTGTCAGAGGATTAATTGATGAATTTTTCATTTGATGAGTCAGGTGGAATGGGCTCCAAGGCACTCAGTGAGGAGAATTTTAATTTACTCTGCTTCTTGGTGCTAAGCAGCAAAATTATCAATTGCGATACTTACTCTGTTAGAATTTTCCTGACCAAAACCAATGTTCAGAGTATGTCTGAGCACAAGCTGAACTTCCAAGTGTATGCACATCCCACGTTAAAACTTGCTTAAATTAGAAGTTCCTGAATGGATTTTCATTTTGGTTTTTGAAGGTGCCCTGTAGTTTTTAAGAATCTTGGCAGATTTTCACAGTTACTATCAGTAAAACATATTTGGAATTAAAGACTTTGGAAAAAACAAGCCTAGACTAACACAGGAAATCTCAGTTCAATAGAAGATATAACCCCACAAGTTCCACTTGCATTGTACCAGGATTTTCTTTTACCATAGCTTTCAAATTTAAAAAACCCTACATTTTAAGTTTAACTTTTTGCTTTAAACTCCACAGTAGAAGTTGGTCTTTTCACCTATGATGCACTGGTGTGTCTTGGTGTAAAAATACACAAATGATGAAATTCTTAAAGCTCAGAGAAAGCTCCTCTAAGTTTATCTGCTGAACACAATGGGCCAAAACTTTTTTGTATACAGGTACAAAAAATGCAGGTGTCCGTTTGGAAGCTGTGCAGAGGTGTCACTACTTATTAAACTTCTCCAATCCTGGTTGGCTCCATATGAAATACTGGTTTTGCAAAAGATTCACTGCTTGCTCTGATTTCCAGATGAGTCTGCAAGGCTATACTGAATACTCTGGCATGTCTGGGGTATAGGAGGTGCAACTATATTTTCCCAGGCTGGGAAAGGAGGTGAAAAGATGGCACACGAAATGCATTCACACTCCAGGATCGAACCTCTTGCAAAGTTTAGGCAAGTTTGCCTGAGCATTAGAAAGCAAATCCAGTACAGCACAGCTCGCAATCACAGCCAAATACCAGCAAGATCAGGGTGTTAGATTACTGTGGATGAAAGGATAAAGAGAAGCAAGTATCACCTAATAGCTAAGACAGAAAGCACAAAAATACACAGATCTTTCCCAAATTCTGCCACAAATTTGTCTGGACTACATTCTTCCAGCTTTCTTCTATAGGATGATGCACACACCACAGAGACAGCAAATAGAACTTAATTGCTATTTAATAAAGGCACTTCAGAAACACTTTGGAACCCCCTTCAGGATCAGTGCTGCTCCATATGTAGTGCTGTAGAAACACACTGCACGTCTTCTCTCCTAGAAAATCAACACCCAAATTTGTGCTGTGGGATCCACAGAGAAAGTACCATTAAACAAGGCAACATCAGAATGCCCAAGGCAGACAAAGAAATGGAAGGAAGAGGCCTAAGAGGTAAATGAAATCATGCTCAACAACCAGTACAACCAGAGTTTAAAGATCAAGCTAAGAACAGGTCTGCAAGTCAGGATGGAGGGAGACCCATTAATGGGGATGACAAGAAGATCAAAGTACTTAGTGCCTTCTTTTACAGAAAACTGATAATGCTTTTTCCACAGCATTTCACCTCTGTAACATGTTTAAATAACCACTCATCTCCTGCCAACCAAAATGTCCTACTGGCTCATCTCAGTCCTGCTGTTACTTCTCAGACATGTTGAATATGGAACTGATTCTCGTCTTGAATCTCTTTTTCTGAGTGCTCTTTTTGATCATTTTACTATCTGGCTTCTATTCCTCCACTGAAACTGTTCTCACTCAAGTTACTCAAACAACATATTGCCATGACAAATCTCAGGCCTTGTCTGTACTTCTGCTGTGTGTGACAGTTAAGTGAAATGAGACACTACTATTACGGCTCTGCTTTCACTTCCCTAGCAGCCCCCTTCATGTCCCCTTTTTGTGTTATAATCCTCTCTTCTGCAGTGTCTCACTATGCCATTAGGTCTGCCTTCATCATACTCTCCCATCACCATCCAGCCTCATTCATCCTCACATTACTATGCTGATGACACCCACCTGTATCCCTTGATGACAGCATCCCACAATACTCTGTTCATGACTATACTTAAAAACTTTTCACACCCTACCAAAGGTCCACATTACAGCACCTAAACAGAATAAGCTAAGTTCTTCCCAAAAGCAAAAGGCATTTCCAGAGACAAGTTTAAATCCAAACTCCAAGCACTGGCACAGCTCCCCAGGGCCACAGCACCAACCCTGCCTGAGTTCAAGAAGCGTTTGGATGATGCTCTCAGGCACATGGTGTGACTCTTGGGGTGCCTCACGCAGGGACAGGAGTTGGACTTGATGATCCTGATGGGTTCCTTCCAACTCAGCACATTCTATGATTCTGAAGTTATGCAGTGAAAAAACCTCCTCTATGTCCCAATTCATACTCCCAATAATTTATTGTCCGGATGCTAGCAATAAAGCCTTGCTTATGAAATAATGTCTACATCAGTTTCGGTTTCATCGATAGACTGGTCTCAGCATTACCACGACTAATTTATTTACATGAATGCACTCTTAAAGCACAAATGAAGACAAGGTGTTGATGATCAAATCTGCAGCATCAGCCTCAGACTATCATGACAACGTTTTCACTCTTTTACCCATCCTCTGAATGACTTCGACTCTTTTTGCTTTCCCTACCTACAACCTTCTATTTTTGGCCAGCCCATCAATCCAAAATACTATTTTTTTAGCTCTCTATTGTGACAGAAATGAACCTCAGCCAACTCACTCTTGCCTTTAAGACTCCACATTGCACACCTTCCCATCTTGTGACTCCTTTCTCCTATGCTCCCCTACAACGTTCCCCTCACTTTGCTCACCTTGAAGCCTCCCCTCATTGCAGCCTCTCATCACTCTGCCTCTTTCATTTGCCCATCAATTATGATACACTTCAGTCACGTAAGTATGAAAATCACTTAAAGTAGCAATATTCTGCAACCAAATACTGCACATATCTGTGTATGCAGCCAACACCACATATTGTTCTGATCCTTTACATTATTTCCCCTGAATTCACACATGTATTGTCCTGTCTCTGTTTTAACCTGGCCTGACCTGCACTGATTTAACTGTGTTAAAATCCAGATGTACCAGATGGATTCCAAATATATTTAGCAGATAAAAGTATGTCCTCAGTGAGATGTGTGCTGATGGAGAATGAAAACCTCTCATCTTAACAACACCTACAGTCTGGAAAAGAGTTGCACAAGACTTTTCATTGGGGTTTTTTTCAGATCTGGAATGACCACACACAGGCATAATTAAGCCAACTCAGTCTTCACAATCATTCAATCCTTTGTCTCTGTAATGAAACTGTTATCAAGAGTGGCACCTGGGGAAGCCCAGCACACTGTTCCCTTTATAGTCCCTTTATAGGCAGAAGTGAATCTCTGGAAGGTGATATTGGGTAGCTGCTCTGAAGTGCTTCTGAAAGAGCCTCTCTCTTACCACAAGGAAGATTAATCTCCACGACAGTGCAGAGGCCAAAACCAATGCAGCTTCTGGCCACCGTGGTCTCAGTCTGCCCTTCCTATTCCTGGCCACGCTTTCATGTGCCATTCTTTGTCCTTGCTTTAGCATCCTAAGGCATCTACAGAGTCACCTGATACAGTGCTAGCGCCTAAGAGAGAGAAGGGTACTGCCAGAGAGGATGAAGAAGAGTTGGCGTCTCTTCATCTCAAACTGCTAATTTAGCACAAGCATAAATGTGGTCCTGCTGTCTCAGGTAAACCTTCCAAGTATAGTCTGCATAGCCCTCATAGCATCCACCGGTGATGCAGATTCTGGGATTGTTCCTTTATTGTGCACGTTAAATATTTGAGTGATGCATCTACATGGACAACATCAGGAATACTACAAACAAAATTGATTGTGATTCAGTTCCTAAAACTAGTAGCTATGAAATATTCACAAAAATCACTTCATAAATATTACAAGTATTTAAAAAGCTGGTTTTACCCCATATAAGCATCTCTGGAATTTCATTTTCCACACCAGACATTTTGTAATTATTTTTCACTATTAAATGAATAGTGAGAAGTACCCAAAACTAGGACAAATATTACTGTACTTCTCCTCACAAAAGAGAGCTGAAGCAATTGAAAATACGCTTTGTCAAAAATGTCACTGAACTTTTATACATAGTACAAATACTGGCACTGAAGTTGCAACCTGATAAAACTGAGATTGTAAATGAAAGTACTACCCTGCTACTTATAATTCAAAAGAGAGTGACTTCATGAAGTTAAGCTGCTTGTTATATAAAATTGAATCAGACCAGCATGGGATTTCATGCAGAATTTTCTGGAGCCTAGCTGTATAACTTTAAAATCCATTGCAAAATTTTAACTATGGAACTTAACTGAAATTAATTTCAAGAGGCTGTTTGGGGTTCAGGCTTTCAGAGCTGTAATTCAGTTTTGAGACTATACATTCATCCCAGATGTCAGCTCTGCCAAACAGGACACATGGAGACAAATTTCTGCCTTTGCACCATTTTCATCTGATGGATCCATTCAAGTTTTAACTTGGGCTGCTAATTTTGCCCTGGGAGCACAACTCATCAACAGTTTAAATTGGTCTGAAGGGATGGAAACCTTAAGGGTGGGAAGAGAGGGAAGAAGAAAGGAGAAGAGGTGCTTCTTGAAGAGATATCAAGGTAAAGAGAAGTGCCACCTGGGAGAACAGTATTATTTAACAGACTTAATTTAAATGTCAAATGCCATACACCATTTTTTAATGCATTCCCACAGAGAAGTTCCAGCTGCCCTCTTCAGACATACAGGTGTCCTGTGGCTGTGGATCTTCACAAACTGTGAAGACAAAACCTGTGACTTCTCCATTACTGACAGCAAATATGAAAACGTTGAAAGAAATGTACCATTTTACAAACTGGGAGGGCACAGTCAAAGCTTCAGTGTCTTATTGCTGATTCTCTAAAAACTACACTTCATAAGACACGTCCAGGCTCATAACCACACTTAATGCAAAGATACAAAGGAAAATAATATAATTCATTACAATGTATCAACAGAACCAAGAAACGACCCTGATAAACAATAACTATGAGAAGATAAAAGGCTTGATACAAATAATCCCTAAACCCAGATAGCAGGACTGGGAGATGTAGTAGCAATGTTCTCATCTACTAAAAAAAGACAAAAAAAAAAAGAAAAGAAAAAAAGAACACTAAATGCTGACACTTGAAAGAATAAAAACATCTTTATTTCCTTCTTTCCTTCCTTTCCACTGCTACTTCTGATGACATTATGAGAGAGTCACCCTTTGTAACCATGTTCTTAGAAAATTCCTCCCCCAAGCCCCCGTCCGGTGCCAGGACTGCATACACAATCCACCTCCTGAGATCAAGCCACGGATCTCTTTCCCAGACCAGGTGAGGGCAAAAACATCAAGTTGAGAGACATTAAAAAGACAGAAACCAGGTGAGGGGAAATGCTAATGTGAACAGACAATAAAAGACTGGGAAAAAAACGGTCAGATAAAATAAGCTTTACAGAAATTTGAAGAATATATGATTTCAATGATAAAATCAGGAACTTTTTTTTTTTGGGGCGGTGGGGGAGGAGTAATCTTTTCAAAGTTTGTGGCTCAAATTTCTTAAATAAATATCACAATTATTATTTTTTGCAAAAAGATGCAACTGTTATTAAAAAAAATAAAAATGATACTTTGGAAATTATGTTATTTCCATAAGTGCAAATGAAAAACCCATTTGTCTTTCGTATTTGTTATTTGATATTCATCTTAAGTTATTAATTAGTAATTATGACATCATTCTATGATCAGTAAATAGTTTTGCAGTCACTGGATTTTACTTAACAAACTCAGAGCCCTTCAGAAGAATGCAATTTCTAATCATTAGCATTATCCATTACCCATTAAATTTTATAATTTAATTAAGAGGAAAATCCCTTGATATTTCCAAATAATCAAACCGTCCCTCTGCAATCTCACAAAATAACCTGTGCTGATTGTAACAATCATGTTTCAACCTGCAAAAAAAAAGGGATTCTTTTCCAGAAGCATCAATAACTGCTCTCACTCTTCCATTGCACAATCTGTTGTGAGGCAGACATCCAAAGTCATCTCAAAACACTGCATGAGTGTTGATTTAAAGGTTAGCTAGTCATCTTTTTTTTTTCCCTCCTCTCCCCAGGTTTTTTGGTGGAGTTGCTCAATTAACTTCCAAATATCATCTGATATGCAGACTCGGAGTCAACTTAGAGCATAAAATATGCAACAACTTCCATGGTAGCATCAATTTGGATTCCCTGGCCTCTGAACCCAACCTCTGGCAGAATGCAACTGCACGCTGGGTTACTCTGAAAAGGACACCTCAAAAGGCCCATCTGCAGATGGTTATACCCAGGATGACCTGGTTGGAGGCTCTGGAAGCCATACAGCTCCGCGAGCCCAAGCGCAGGGCTCCAAATTTGCATGCCACCAGCTCCGACCATGGGCAGAGGAGCATCCATCTGCACCTGTCAATCTACAGACCACTTCATTCTGGTCTTCAAATTCCTTGGCAGGTCTAGATTTTCTCTCCCAGACTAAACTTTCTGTACTGTTTGGATCTAACTGTATACACCAGTCATGCTCTGGACCCATGCCTAAAATCCCATCTCCGGAGTGTTCCTGTTGCACTGTACAGTCCCACCAAATACAGAAAGTAGATACTAGCCAGATCTAGGATTTAGTATTAAAATATTCACTGGTAACAACACGCTATTTTTTTTCTCTGGATTCCTTATTTCCTCATATTTTTTTTTTTCTGGTCCTGCACAACAGCATTTCCAAGTACCACTTAGCTGATCTCCTTTTCTTCATTTGCTGCCCTAGCAAATTAGGTGAGAAAAGCCATAATTATTCCAGCTACAGGTACATCCTCTTGTTTGCAGGGTTTTAAGTTTATTTAAGATGTGAATTTACTCCTTCATTCATTGCTTTACAGAAAAGCTGGTTTCTTTCATCTCTTTCTTTTTCTTGGAATGGCCAATGAAAAATTCTTTGCAGATTGCTGCTGGTGTTGATATTATAGATTTACTTTTACTTTCTTTGGCATTTAATAACTTTGTTTGAACAGACGGGTTTTAATTTACTAATGACAAGCTAGTTCTCTTTCTTTCTTCCATAGGCTTCTGGATGAAGACATGTGAATATGATGTGTGATTATAACATCACTGTTCATGTATGTATTACATCAAATTCATATTCCACATTAATCTCAAGCCCCAGCATACACTATTCCAAGCACACAGTGCCAATCAGTTAAAAGTTTAGCTTAGGTCCTGGAATAAGCTTTTTTCTCCTTTTCTCTAACTTACCTCCACTACTTGTCTCCAAAAGTGTGAATATCAAAAACATGCATGACCACCAGAGCAGGAATTTATTGCTAAATTGCTTATTTTAATTTTGTATACAATCCTTTGGAAATTATGGAGGACATCTCCTTAGTGTAAATTTTATGCAGGTAGTTTTCTCATAAAGATTCCACAATGATTTTCAAAATTGCTAGCATGTATTTCTTGTACGTTGCATGTAAACCATTTTTACATTTGATTGTTATCAAGATTTATTACACAACTAACCATCCAGTAAATAACAGAGGAATAGCAGAGAGAGGAACAACAGAGGAATTTTAATACTTCGTTTGGACTCTCCTTCACCTCTTCTCCACGCCTTACCCAAACTCCTACAAAATCATAGTGGCAGATTTGGACTTTTAATTTTCTTGAACAAGCTGCATTGAACTATTCTTTAAATTCAGATTGGAATTTATCAGAAAATGATGCAGCAAAAGAAAATAGACTTTTGAAGTCTTAAGAATAAAGCTCCTAATCATCCAAGGTATTTAAAAGTCTTTGTTTATATGGACTTCTTTTTTTAAAAAAAAAGGTAACTTTTTTTTTCTTCACAGTGAGCAGAATTTTTCTATGAAAGTGGCTGCTGATTATAGCACTTCTTTAACATTTGGCTTGAGGTTTGGGGATTTTTGCAGATCAGCATAACTAAACTCTGGCTTTGGGCAGACACCTTCCGTGATTCAGGACTTCTGTATCTAAGAGGTGAACCATTTTTGCACAGTAAATTGGCTGTAAAATCAGCAATTGGTGTCCAGGAACAGAACAGAGCAGCAATTTTTGCAATAATGTTTAAGCCAGGGAAACATACAGCACCTAGTGAGTGAAATGTAAAGGACGGCATCTGCTGATCTAGCTTGTCATCTATACAGAATACAAAAATTCAAAGTCTTGCACTAAATAGAACTTAAAGGAATAGAATGCATTTCTTCTCAATAACCTCTTTAGTCTGGTTGTAGATTTGTAAGAGTGATAGCTACAGTCCAAATTATTGTAAACTATTAGCTCTAAAAATGTTCTTAGGTGTTTATAGGGATTAAAAATATACATTCATCCTAATTGTTTTTAAAAACCTGATTTTTTATAATTACTAGAAATAATATCAGCTCGAAAATAAAAAGAAAGGAACTTGATGGGAAGGAAATGTAAAATTCATAGTCAAAGAAAAAAAAGAAACAACAAAATCTATAAACGAATGTTTTAGGTTAGAGCCACAAGAAAATAAAAATATGAAAATAAACTTTTCTGAATGTTGCTGAAGACAACGTCAACTTCAGGGTTTCAAAAGCAAAATATTCACTTGAACTCAAAATACAAAATGTTAAAAGGGGAAATGATGCATGTTAAAGGTGAGGCTCTACTCTGAACTGCAACCAAATGCAAATGGCAGCTTTGTGTAAACGGTCTTTTGTCCACTTGACTTTCCAACGTTTCTGACAAATTTTGCTCAACTTTTCAGCTGTTTAGCTCTACTGAAACTAGTATCAAGTAAGCCAACTTCATTCCATTTCACATACAGAATCAATACATCTCTCTATAAATAATTTTAGTTACTAACACTAATGGAACCATATGAAAAAAGACATCAAAGTAACCGCCAGCTAACTATTAAAGAACAGAATTTGATAAATAATGGTCTTGCCATTATTTATCAAATCTTGCCAAAAGAACCACTTTGAATGGCAACAATGAGCAGTACAGGGTAGTCAAACAGGTGTATCTCTACATTTTGCATGACTAGTAGCCTGCAAGGAGGGTTAGTTATAACTATATATATTTTACCCGAATCAACAATTGTTGATACATTCAAGATGCAGCCTCTGAATGCCGTTTGTTTTTTCAAAGTAAGTTTAAACTTTGTAAGTACCTTTTATTTTCAGAGCAACTTTTTCATTGATCAGATAAGTATATGTGCATGACTATCACATAATTCTGAAGGATCTACCCAAAAAGTTACCCATGTACAGGCTTTCATTACTTTCTATTTTAAATTCTAAACTTCTGATCTGACCTGTTTTCAAAAGGATGATACATTCTTGAAAGCTCTCTTAATAAAATAGAAGTTATATTCACCAGAATGGAACCTGCATTTTCTGGGACATAATAAAGACTCCCCACATTTTCTAATATTTTGCTGATACCTGATTCTCAAAATACTAGCTGCCAATCAGGAAAACAACATCAAAAGCTATTCCTCATATACCCAATAAAAACATGCAGAAAACCAGAAGTCATATAAAAGAATGGATGCTTGTCCTTTCTTCTTTTCATAACAAGACTTATCTGGAGATTTCAGAGGGATTAACATCTACCCTGCGAAGGCCAGCCTGCCATTCTTCTATCAAGAAAGGCCTAGATACTGCACTGAAATAAAATTTATCGTGCATAGAGTGCTTTACTAAACCATTTTTATATTAAATATATTAAACTCAAGTGAAAAACAAAGGTAGTCTTTCCAACATTTGCTGAAGAGATGCCAAAGGCACTTGCTGTGCAAGCTGAAATTAATTTTATGGCAGTCACCTATTATACTAAAAAAATCTACTAATAAAATTCCTCTTTCAACATTGCTGAGCTAAAAGTTGGTTCTTTCACTTGTTAGCCAGATAAATATTCCAAAATATATTTATTTAGCTTAAACAGACATACACATACAAATAGTTGCACTGCAGAAGTGTGCTTATATTTGGCAAATAGTCACATATAAATTTCCACCTTGCCAACAGAGATTTTTTAAAAGAAAGAACACATAACAGTTCACAGTGAAAATGGAAAAGCACACTATTATGATTAATTTTGTACAATCACTTGTAGATATGCAGTATCAGTTACAATAACTGGAAACATTACCACCAGTACGCAAAACCAGAAAATTCTTGGGCCAGATATATAATTACATACATTTCTGATGAAGTATCACTGTCATCCCCACAGTCAAGCCAGCCACACTGAGACCTCCGTGATTAAGAGCACGCTAAGAGCATTGCTTCCGACACCCTACCACTTTGAGAAGACTTTTCAAAGTTCCCTTTCGAGATTATTCCCAGCGCTGAGTGCTCTGTTCTGGCTATGGGTTCAAAGGGGAAAGACGCAGAAAAGGCAGGGCCCGTAAATTCTATAAATTCTTCTATAAATTCTACATCATAACAGTGAAAGTTTTAAGACGCAAAGAAAGATAAATGTTCAAAACAAACTTGTGAAGTGCTAATATAAGATTTAGATCAATAAATACTAATATAATTATTATTAATAACCTAACCTAATAAGTAACATTATAATTCCTCAGACTGCAACAACATTATTTTGGTATGGCAAAAATTTGAGCAATGCATAGACTCTTCCTCACTGTTTTTACTGCTGGTACATTTTCTGGTTATTTTTGCTGGTACATTTCCACTGAGAAAAACTATCCATATCCATTTTAATACTAATTTGATGTTGCTATTTAATTTTTCTAAGTGAAGCACTGAAAACCAAGATCTGTAAAAAAAAAATATAAAAATTACTCACACTCAGGCGTAGCTGGGTTTACACAAACAAACAAACAAAAAGAATAGTGGCAGAAAGCATTTTGGGAACCCTAATGGGACAAAAGCTGCCTTTGTAGTTGGACCACAGCAGCCCTACAAGTCTTCAAGGTGACCCAGTTGCGGAGGGAAGGGGGAAGCACCGCACCAGCGGCAGGTGCAGAATGTTTAATCTAGCGTTGAAAGGCCACCATTCCCAACACATGGCAATTGGACTAACAGGATTGACATCGGGGGACTCGCTCAGCAAGTACACCAACCTCTGAATGGTGGGGGCTTCTCCCAGCAGCTGCCTGGACGTCAATCAGCCGAAGGGGAATGTTACAGGGGTCACAGTTTGGGGCTGGTTCTCTATGCCTGACATTTCTATCCGTTAGTCAGAAAGACAATGAGAGAGCCACAAAGCCCAAGCATTACCATAGTCCCATTCAGCGGCACAACAAAATTGAGGGGAGTGGGAAAGGCCTCCAAACACAGAATGATCAACAGGAGAACAACTCAACCTACCCTCCTCAAGGGAAAGATCAGGAGAACGCCACGGCACCGAGCTGTCCCCAGCTACAGAGACAGCGACGGCTCCGCGAGGGAAGGTTAATCCCACACAAAGACATCATTTTTCAGTTCAATACTAAAGTTTAGTAAAGCTTATTTCTAAGCAAAACTGAACGTCTGCATTTGACCTTGTGGGCAATGCCCTTTTAATGTGAACAGCCTGAGCTTTAAACAAAAAAAACTTTAAAAGGCAATTACAAGTCATAGGAACAGTTGTAGAACATTATAAATTAAGAGATTCATAATTTGGTTGTACAGAATAATTAATATGATTAGAGTATTATTATTATTAAATCCACAGCAAGATGATACAGAAGCTTATCTAGGGGATAAACTGTAATATGCAGGGAATAAACTTCTGACAAAACCACAGCTAAAGCAGCCTTGTCTATCACATAGGTTGACAGTCTCCACCTTTGTACAGCAGGCAAGTAAAAAACAATTAAAATTTTGCCAACAACTAAAATATGCAAGATACCAGCACTGAGATGGGGAGCTGTGTTTAAGTAATCTAAACAGAGCAAAATTATTTGAAATCTGCTTTTGACTTTGATCCTTCCCCAGTGTTAAACAAATTGCATAACTTACTTTCCTTCTACATTTTACCTTCAAGAAAGGATTTGTAACTTTTACTGAAATACACATGTATACAAAAGGATGGAGGGTCACGCATGGTAGAAGTGGTAGCATAAACTCCCTGGTTTCTGGCATAGAGTTTAAGAAAAAATCTGCACAAAAAAACCTGAGTACAGCCTTCGAAAGTTTAATTACCTACAGAGAGTGAAGATCAGGAACTAAAAATAATGAGGAGATACATGTAAAGAGACAGAAGAATCCAAACATTGTCTGGCAACTCAGTTTGTCAGGAGTTGGTTACACGGGAATTGTACGCCCAGAAGGCTATCATGACATGAAAGCAGAACTCCAGCCCTTCACTTAAAGGAAAGGAGGACCACAAAGCTCAGTGCCACTTGGGAAAATTACTGACCAATTTATCAGCATGTCCTCATGTATAAACAAGATAAAATCTAAAAGAATTGCACTTTCGCCTGAAAGAACTAAGTCCCGAGATCTACACCACCATGAAAAAAGGAATACAGCATATACATGTGAATTATAGCTTATTTTAATAACTGTGCTTAAAGGTTTTGTTCAACACTGTCCCTCATTTGTGATGATTTTTACTCTTCAACCTCTTTCTTGCATTAAGAAAAGGGCACTGAAGCTCATGGTACCCAAGCAGGTTTTTTCTTAATGCAGAAGCTGAATTAAGCAAAAATGTTCATAAACCAAACACGTAAGAAACATTAAATGCTAGAGTGAGAACATTTTGTGGGAACATTTCTCACAGGAACTAAAATTGGACTTCTTAACCTTTTAACCTAAAATTCAGAACAATGGCATACAATTCAAATAGGTGAAAGAAAAAACTCTTTCCTCTCTAAATAGTATACTGACACATACCCACAAAAATATCAAATTCTGACGAGAAGAACATGTGAAGAAAAAACAGAGATGTGAAGTTGCTGCAGATTTGTTCTCTTTTGTAAGATTTTTACAGCATATTCCTTTTCTGCCTGTGCAGTGCCAAATAAAGCTTTAAAGATCTGAGTGCATAGCACAAGCAGCACCTTCACAGAGTTTGAAAGGTGAAGATTTCTGCTTGGTTGCATGGTCAGATTTTTTTGGGGGGGAGGAATATTCTCCCAGTCTTTCAAGAAACGTACAGAAAGCAGAGGTTTGTATACCCCCATAAGTTAGGGTTATGGACTTTGCAGGTCAAAGAGAATTCCTCACAACTTGCAATAAAAAAATGGAAATCCAGTAGAAATATTTTTAACTGGCATCCACCATATAGGCACTATGCTAAGTTTTATATACAAATAAAGTTTTTTTAAGTTGTTTTTTCATCTGTTAGGGGTGACATAGGAGGAACCAAGTCAAAGAATTAAAACAAAACCCTAAAGTGATGGAAATAAAAATAAAGCTTATATTGTACATATTTGGTGTATCACACATTTTACAATACCTGTGCACTCCTACGCAATGGTCTATATAGACTGTGTTCTATAATCATTCATGATTTAAAGACATGGTAAAACAAAAAGAGGGAAAGATCCACTTGTATTACAATGAATCTCACGTACCGAAGAAATTAGGTCAGTATGGTTCATTTTCTCACTACTGATATATATAAAAGGTTAAGTTCCTATCTTTCAAAAATGAAGCCATCAAAAAAGTCTATTAATTTATTTGTTTTGGTTTTGTTTTGCCCTAACCAAACTATCTTACTAATCTTTTATTGTGGGTTGTTTTTTTTTTAATTAACCCCTTTCTGAAAGACTATTACAAACTACTTACAAGAAAAATTATTTTTCAGTAATGTTGCTGTAAATGACAAATTCTTTGAGCCTAAGAAAAAAATAAATTATCATCTTTGAATGCTGTAAATGTTACTCAGAACTGCTGTATTAGTTATTATTAATACCTAGCATTCACAAAGTAGTACTGAGAAATGTCAAGAAATAACTTAAAAGCAATGCAGGTCAAACAGCAATGCAAAAGTAAGTATTATAAATGAGTACCTTGCTATTGCGTAAAGCGAATAGTCTCTTGCTGGATATGAAAGAAAGCAGGACTAGACTCTTCTTTTGCACAGTTCATTTTTTACAGCTGACCTTCACTTTGCTCAAATATATAACATCACCATAGTCTATTCATTTCCCTGTAAAAGCAGATTTCTCAAGTATAAGATATTATGTCTCTGAAAAAAGTAAATCTTCTTTAGTTAAGCACCCGGCAATGGAAAAAAATTATTTAAGGGATCACTCATAAAGGATGAAATAAAAGCATGAAAAATGACTGGCTACAAACTAAAGCAAACCTATATCCAATATCTTCTCATATGAAAGTACATTGAGAAGAACAGAACTTCAGCCCTGGTCTTTGCCAACTTTTGAACAACATTATTGTTTCCTTTACTGTACACTCTTCCACAAAACTGGTCATTACAAATCTTCAAACCATTTCACAGCTACCCCATTACACTAAAATGGAAGATAGCCACCTGCAAACAAATTGCTTCACTTTCAATGATGACCTATTTCAGTGTCCACTGGATGTTTAGCGTTACCCAGACAAAAAGATGATGCTGTCCTTCGGGGATGGAAAGCAGTTTCAGTTTTATCCTAAGAAACTCAAAAAAGCATAATAAGTCTCTTCATATGATTAATATTTGAATGACACGTGGTCTTCCATAGCAGTTCACTGTTTTTTTTATTTTTTCTGGTTTTGGACAACAAAGAACTTCTTTTCATAAAGCAGTCAGAAGACTCTAGAAACCTGAACTTCTGGTTTAATAGGAACAGTAGAAATAAAAAAGAACTATGGACCTTTTCAAATATCATTAGTACGCGGTGTTCTTTTCCACATGACAGAGCAAACTGCATAACACTACAGATGGGTGAGCTATAGTATCTTGAGGGGGAAATGTAAAAAAAACCAACAAAAAAACACGTTTCCCTATCAACACCCACAGCTTTCATTTAACTAAACTGGTATGTTGAAACGAATATCAACATTGAGACGCTGGCCAGGATGTGAGGAGAAAGAAGTGTCATTTTCAGGCTTGCCACAGATTTTTTGTGTAGCTAATGTAAGAGACTTAACTGCACTTGTTACTGCCCCTCAGTTACCACTACATGTAAAATGTGTTTTGTTTCTGTTCCCTTTGAGTCTTCTCAGAAGTGGGGCTATATGGACCCATTGCATTGAGCACAGTGAATTCACCTGCCTTGGCTGTAATGTCCCCCAAAATGTAACACAGGACAAGTAAAATAATAAAAAACTTACTTCAAAATACAGTGATTCAGTTTCAGATTCACAATCATTAGACCAAAATGGTCTAAGCATCATGATTTTTCAGACCTGGTCAAAAAGACAGGGTCTGTCCACAGAACATGTGTTTCTCATCTCAGCATTTCTAAAGATTTTTTTTAGATAAAAATTCAACAAAAAAATCTAAAAAAAAAAAAATATCAAAAAATCTAAACAGCTCTGCCAAGGGTGAAAGTTTTTTGAATCAGAAATGTTGACATTGGGAAGAACAGGTTATCTCTTCATGGTGGCATCTTCTGACAATAGTAGGCTTTGTCTTTAAAGACCTCTGCTAGTTCAAATAGGTGCTTCAGTATGTACGGCTTGGATGTCATCCATAAAAGACAGCACCAAGTACAGCAAAGGCTCCTAAATGTGATCCCTCTCTGGGTCTGTGGGGGTATGGAGGGCTTGTTCATGTCACCCAGCCAACTGGACACTGCTCTCAACTCCCTTTTCCTTCCCCGCTCCTTCCAAAATCAATGTGGTCAATACTTTTCCCTCTCCTCTCTCTACTTTCTTGGGCAGCAACATCAAAGCCACCTGAGAAGGCAGCATAGGTCTCAAAGCTGATTATGCTCAGGCAATCAAGGATCACACTCATCAGTTCTTTATTTCTTCTTGCACTGATACACAAAGCACGGTTTTCTCCCTTCAGTTTTCCCCCTGCATCTGGACAGGTTGCATTAAATTCTCCTTCAAAAATAAGGATTTCCCAGACTCCCCCAGGGACTTTTCCCTAGGGTCTGCCACTCCATCACTCTTCACCACCACATCCTTTCTATTCTAGCTTTCTATTGCTATCACACAACAAATTGGGCTCCAATCCTTTCCTCACACACAAGGGATAGCAGCCATGCTCATTTATGCACTCTTTCAGTGAAAAACATACTCTTTGTTTCCAACTTTCTAAACTTGTCCTTCATTCAAGCAATCTGATTTTTACAACCAATGGAGAAGCAACTTTATTCATAACCTGAATCTTTATGTCTTCTCCTATTACACGGTAGCTACGAGATATTGCACAAGGCCATCTACCTTACTACTAACCTTTATTAGAACATCCTCACCATCCCTCTTGGTGAGTACCCATTCAGCACATTGCATATGATAGCTGCTGGAGTTTGTAAATCCCATAATTATACTTGAGAGGTCCAGAAGCACATACTGCCTTGCCATTAGCACACCATGATCATTTAATGTAACAGCTTTAGGCTTAATTGCTCCTCAAATAAGAGAACTCTTCTTTTGGGAACTGTGATTAGATAGGTCAGCACTGAACTATTTCAGGACAAGGTTCTGGAAGTGCTCAGGAGTTGTGAGTCAGAACTGAACCTGAACACCTTGTCTTACACGGTCCCAGCTAAGATTATCCAAGAACTGAACAGCCATCAAGTTGCGGCAGCTTTGCATAATTTTATGTGGCCAAATGATAACCCACAATGTATGAGGTGCTGCACAGCCGAAGGACAAGTGACTCTTAATTCACACTCAATAATCCACCTACTTCAGTGATCACCTTGCAATGTCTCATTTTAAGGTTTAACCTCTATCTTCAGACCAGTGGGGGTTCCAGCAATTCCCAGTGTATGAAATACCAAGATATATGCACAAAAAAAAAAATATTAGAAGAGAATACAAAACAAATTTCCAAAACAGATTAACTGAATCCAGAACCAGGTCAACAGGAGGTCTCACTTTGTGCTTTTCTTTCTCACAAAGTAGCTCCATCGTGTTACTCAGAAACTGACATGACCTTTTGACTAAAATCAAACAGTAAGAACAAAGACTTCAGTCTAATTCTTCAGGTGAACAGCACCCCAACACAGAACTTTTATAGTTAAAGGTAGAAGAATTTCTTGTTGTTGGTCTCCAGTTTGATGATTAAGGAACATTCATACTGCAGTGAGGGGTTGCTGGAAATCAGTTAAATGGTCAATCCTTAAGGCTGACAAAATTTCAATTAATTTCCTCCTACTTACTTAGAACTTTACCAAACTTTGGCTATATTTTATAGCTGTTTTTGCCTCAGACTGAACTGTGTTGAAAATTTCTCAGTAAACAGTTCATCCATATCCAAGAGAAAGTCAAAATACAAACATATTAGTTTGCTGACTTTACGAAAAGCTAGCAAACTTTGCTATAAAACATTCTGGTGCACCTTTTTTTTTGAATCAGGATCTTAAAATTTGGCTGGGATATACTCCCATTCCCACGAGATTCTGCTCAAAATTGGCCAACTTATAAACTTTCGAAAATTTACACATTTTCAATAGGCACTTCTAAAATTTCAGCAGGTGAAGTGTATGAAGACCTAACAAAGCAAGTGTTTGCTATGCAGGTGAAGGCTTACACTTGTTAAAGTTCAGGTCTAGACATGTGAATCAAAAATATGGAGACTCTATTGGTGTGTAAACAATATGTCTCCTGTGCACCAAAAAATACATGGCAGAAGAATGCTGTTCAGTATAAATTCAAGAGGAGAGGAAAGAAGAGAGTAGGAGAGAAGGAGACAATCATTTGGATGTGGATATTAGCACACAAAACACAGGTCTGGAAACTGGCTGGAGGGAATGGAAGACAGCTCGGGCGATTTACTTCTAAACCAGTATTAAGCTGTCCAGAAACAAAAGTATGAGAGACTACAGCCCCATAAACCGTCCACAGTCACACTTTCTGGCAAGAATAGTGATGCTCCAACTTCATCCTCAATCAAAAATGCTGATTTTATAGCTATTCACACACCACATATCCCATATACAATTTTTAAAGAAAAGCAGAACTGAGACTACTTTCCAGACAAATATCACCTTCTACTGCAAGCCATAAAGATGTACATACATTTCAGAAACCAGCTGGGAAAATGTCTACAATGGAAAGTGTTTGAAAAGCTACCGTTTTCTCATCATCCATTTTGTAAGAAAAACAGTCAGTAGTATTGAAAACCGAAGCATCCTTGAGACAAAAACTCTGAGCTGAAATAAATCAGCCTCTTTGTGGATTTGTAAATATATCCATCATCTTCGGTCTTCCTAAAGAGGTTGGTGTATGATGCAATTGGTACAATAGTATTAATCCACACTTAAGAGGAGGACTCCAATTTTAACAGTTACCTGTTATCCCCCAAGTTTATGTCAGGATAACAATATCCAGAATTTGATTTCAAAATATTAATACTATTTCATTAGCAGCTCAGAACATGGATAAACACTAAAGTTACTCTGTGAAGTTAAAGACCTTCCTTGCTCCAGGAAAAAGTAGGCCATATCTTTCTAAGCACATTTGTAACTCTTTTACTGTACACAAAACTGGTCAGGAAGCTGAAAGAGCCCCAGATTTACTTAATAATTTCAGCAAAGGCAACTCAGAAAATAGTATCACAGAATATGCTAAAACAGATGCAAAATCTGATTACATATAATTCTTCCTAATTCTTAGTGCTTTATTTTGCTACCTGAACATTCATTAAATTGATTATATTATTACTTTTTTAACAATTTTAAAATCAAAATTTATTTAACATACATCAGATGGAGTTATTTTTAAACACCACAACTTGTACACATAAGGACTGATGCAAAGTCTGCATCAGAATCTTACCAGCTTCCATGCATGTTCTGATCTCTAGGGGCATGTCACTCCCCATCCATGAAGCCAGGATCTTGAATACTGCAAGGTATCATCAGAGGGGGGAAAAAAAAGGCAACAAGTATGTTCCAAAACTTAGAACACCCCACCATCTGAACAACTTTTGTATGTGTTAAATTTTTTTACAGCCAACCTACTGGAGCTTCCATTTTATTCCTTCCTAGAAGGCTTAAATCCTTCTCTTCCCAGTACAAAGATGTTAAGAAAAATGGTAAGAAAAAATTCCCATTAAATCTGCTGCTGGACTGGATTTAGATACTACCTCCCTGATCTTCAGACTTGCGTTACTCCAGAAGGAAAAAGTGGAAGAGCAAGGTGAGGAATTTGGGTTGAACTGTCTGGACTCTTTGATTTGAGAAGGATAAATAAACTCTTCCTGGTCGGATGGTATAGAGGAGACCTGGAATGCTGTAAACCCAAGGGTCTGGGGGGATACTGGCACAGAGTGCCTTGTAAAGATTTTACCAGCCTTGACGAGCAGAAGTTTACAAGCAAGGCTTAAATCACTCAACTCCTTTATGCAGGGGAAGGTTGACTGTGCAAAGCTTGCATAAAGCTGCCACACTGCAGCTTCTAGACAGGATCATCCACCCAACATCAAACCTCACCTCATCCTGGTGAGTAGTCTCACTGAAGAGGAGAAGGGCTGAAAGTGACTAGTACACAGTCCTCCCTTATCTCTAGAGGTGATCCCCTCCAGAATAAGATATGGGGGATGCCAGAGGGGCTGCACATGGAGCTTTCACCGTACCAGTTGGTGGGGATCCACTGGCCGTGGCTGATACCTTTTGCACACCTTTTACAAGCACAAAGTTCACTTAAAACAAGATTAAAAGTAAGTCTACTGCCAAAATCAGCATTTACAGCTGTGCCTCAACACCAACTTCACCAAAAAGAAAGAAAAGGAAGTATGTTTCAATGCCATTATTAGCATAAATGTCTTGTGACCGTATCTCAGATCACTAAAAGAAAGCCAAGACACTTGTGGAATTAGTAATTGCTGTCTTCTCCTTAAGTTTCATTTTTTTATGTGGACATACTGCATTAAAAAAGCCCAGACTTACAAGTAGTATCTCAACAAATATAGATGCTGAATGTCACCACAGTAAATACCTCATATTTTTGACACTGATCCAATACCCTGTTGTATAGGAGCAGTAGACAGACTTCATTTAACTGAGCACATGGTGCAAGCAAAGGTATTTTTCCAGGTTCTATATAGCTTTTATAAGACCATGTCAACTGTTACTCTTACAAATCTTTTCTTTTTAGAGAATTATTACCTAATGAGTTCCTTACTTAAAAGTCTTTCAATAAGGATGTCCAGAGGAAAAAAAAAACCCCATACAACAGCTATATCAAATTAAATCACAATGCAAGTCAAGCTGCATGACATTTGAAATACTATTATCTTTACAGAACAGTCAGTACAACTCCTTTTTAATATACCGTAAATTACTGGCTTCAAAGAAAACTGTAACCTGAAACAGTGCATTTTTAGAGCTGTAAAAGCACTGAGCATTTCCAAAACAGAAAAGTCACGTGCAGCTTCCATACCCAAAAGACATAAGAAATCAAGTACAATCTCCCTGAATGCCACACATATTGACATTCATAAAATTGAAAAGTTACAACCAAGTAGACAATTAAGATGCACCTATCTTTCTCTACAAGCACATGTATATACTTACACACTTACACACTTACACACAGAGAGGTGATTCAGAAAGCAGTAGTTTCAACTTGAAAAATGTAAACTAGAGGAAAAAATGGCTGAAAAAGTATTTGCCTAGATTTAGGTGTAAAATGATCACACCATAAAACTACTGCCATGAGGAATTAGAAACAAGGTATAAACTACTGTTGGGTAAGTTCTTCAAGAGAAGAACTTACTATTAACTTCTTCAAGAGAAACACAAGGACTCAAAACAGACATGAATAATGTTTTCAAAATATTAATTACATAGACTTGGTCACAAGTCAAAGCAACAAATACTTATTTTGATTGTCTTCAGTGATTAAAAACAGTTTATATTGGAGGTCTTGTCAAATCCTGCATAATGTCCCCCCCAAAACTGAAACAATAAGGCTAGAAGTGAGACCTTCATCTCCAGCAGAAATACACTAAAGCAGTTATTTTTATCTGAGAAGGAAGGTATTCAAACAGCTCAGTCAGACTCTTGCACATAATTTTTATTTAAAACTCCCTCTACTCTCCTGTTCTCTTACCTGCACGAAACTACATTTAGAAATATAAATTAAATGTACAGAAAAGCTCACAGGACACCCCAGGTAGAGAAGGTGAACATATGATATAGGTGGTGGTGTGGAATTATCTGAATCAAAAATGGCCGAATATTGTTATTTTCAGAAAGTATGTTTCAAAATAAGGCAAAAAGACCAATACTGATCTAACGCGGTGAATACAAATGCAGTGAACAAAATATGAAGAATGTCAACATCAATAAAAATGATCAAACTAATGACAATATGCTTACATAATAAGAGCCAGTAAATGTTTGATTCAACATGAGGTATTAATAAATGATATTTTAATCAGCTATTACGAATAACTGTTTTCAGTATTTATTTGATAATAACAATGCTGTGTCATTAACACAGAATCCCAGAATCGCTTATTTTTACCATCAGCTGCTGTAAGCTGAATATTAGCACTCAGCCCTAAATTCAGTATAAATATCACTGTTCATGAACCAGGGCTGTCAAGTCTTGAAAATCCTGTATCTGATCTCAACCATGCGTGATGTGGAAGGTGCATATTCCACATGAGTAGCTTCTGTATTTCATGGAAAAGCCTACTGTTATCAGCATTCAGGAACTCCTTCCAGAAGACTCAATCATGTAACTCCCAACGCTGGAGAAAGAGTTGGGATTCAAAACACAGGCTCAGTTACCAAGGGTCAGCATAAGCTCAATCACCTGTGCACTGAAGCACCATGAGCATTTTCTGTCTATATTTTTCAAATTATTTTGAGAGTAAAAAGAACATTTACTTATTAGCTAAGTATATGTGCTCTTAAGGAAAAGTTAAAATGGCAGCGAGTAACATCTAGGAAACAAAATAAATTCTAATATTTAATACCTTCACATTTTTAAGGATCCTTATGGATCAGAAGCAAGCAATAGTATAAGACCACAGCACTATTAAGTACAACTGTCTTTCACAGCTAAAATTGCAATTAAAATTAATCACTAAAAAAAAAAGGAAAAAAAAATTAAGATTAAGATGTTTTCCCTCATGTATCAGCAATTATTTACACCCAAGCTTCATTATCTGTTCTATCCTCCAAAGCAATCTGAAGTCTCACTGCCTTTGGCATAATAGAGACGGAGGCTGCATGTAGCACACAATATAACAGGTTAAGCTATCTGCGCCAATCTCTCTCCTTCCTAAAAGGATTAGCACTGCAATATGGTATAACAAATGGCTGTGAATATGCAAAATGGTACACCTGTACTTCCCCCAAAATAATCGTTCAACTGAATAGCCTCAAAACAGGTTTACTCTTTAAATGTTGCTGAGATGAAAGGAAACTAAATTCATAACCCCAGAAGTAAAAAATCATAAAAAACACCTATGCTTTGACATGTTTAACAATTCCAAATATTTTCTAAGTTTAAAAAAAAATTAATCAACATATAGGGGATTTTCACTGTTCAGTTTCTTTTTCTCACTGAAAATTGAACAATTCTACTTTCCTAATGGCATATTTCACTCTATTATGTGTACTTGCACTGTTTAATTCTATATAGGAGCATATTTTTTTAAATAAACCTATCATATGCAACTCGACTTTTACCCAAAGGGAACACAAAGCGAATTGCCTGGGATGGGTGATGATAAAAAAGAAGCACCGTTTATTAATTTTGTATAAGTTATCTGCCACCCTAGAGATTCCTTGGAGGGGAAGAACATGTCTGAATTTCACCATACAGTGCCACAGGCACAAAGTGAGAGAAACTAAACAAGCACATCCTGAAGGGAGAAAAAATGCCTGCAGCAGCAAATGACCTACTACATACCTCACTCTCAGATTTTTTTGATGTTATAATTTGTTAATTTCAGGAAAAAAAAGACAATTACCCACAGTTTTAGTTTGTTCTAGCAGAATTATTAAACTTTTTAAAGTTTTTGATCAAAAGTGACATATATCGTTCAAAAGATCCATGTATTTTCAAAAGATTACAATCCTGAGTAAATTTGCATGACAAAGTCTTTGCCATATCTATTTCCTTATTACCTGAAGCAGCAATATGCATTATTAGAACAGCACTAAACTACTTAAGGATGAAGCATATCAAATTTTTATTTGAATTCCTACGCATTAAAGTTAATATTTTCTAGCTCAATGCACAGTAAGCAAAAGATAATTTTATTCAAATATGCATTTCATGGTATGAATAAGGAAGTGTTCATCTCCCCATTGAATTGGTAAGTCTTTTAAGTAATGATTCATTTGAAAAATCAACAGGGTATTGGCAATTTAGTGTAATATAAAATACATGCATATACCACACCTATACTGACACACACATAATATCGTTTCTATGATATATAATATAAAGAGTACAATTTACATATTGTAATGCATTAAGATTGGTTCGGTGGTAATTAACCATCTGTACATCTAATAAATAAGAAAAAAGATAATTTCAATATTTTTAAATAGGCATTAAATGTTCTTAAATGTTAGTTAACTTCTTTAAAGGCTATTAAAAACATGCATGCATATTTCTCATTCCTGAATTAATATGCTCCTGAATGAACAGAACAAAGTTGTTGGCTACTCATTTTTTTTTCATGAAGCAAAACGAAGCTTAAGATATTTATATGAAAATTAATATGTCAGCTAAGGAACAACTAACAGTCCACCCCATCCTATATGAAAGCAATTTTAGTAAGTCAAAATTATCCCTGCTAAAATTACATTTTGTGACAAAAAAAGTTTCTGTGCACATCTATACTACACAGCATGTTGCCACTTTCAAAAGTGTCTATTAACACAATGACAGAGAAGATCACCCCAAGAGAAGAGGTTGCCAGAAACCTATGAGTTATTTTAAAACCTTTGTTCCATGATCAGATAAGCATACGTAGAATCATAGTTTAGTACACAGAACCTCAGCAAAGTTCTCATCTTAAATTGTATCCTCCTGTGAAGACATTGGTGTGTTGTGTGAGTTGAGATGTTTCCCTACCACAACTCTACTGGTCCATCCCACCTTGAACTGAGAGATACAACTGCTCTATAGCACACCAGCTGAATTGAAAAGTAACTCCCATGTACTGCTTTCAGATATAAAGAACCACAAAGCTATGACACTTCCTCACACCTAAATTCTCTGAAACATAACAACTTTATTTTCTAAACAGATTCTTACAAAGTGGCCTATATAGAGTAAAATCCAAGCCACAAATAACTACTGTGTTTCCAAGTACCATCATACTAGTATGTAACCATTTCCCCTTCAAATGCTATACATATTGTCAATGTAANGCAATTAGAAGGTCACGGTTCCACAGCCAGCTTCCACAGGCAGATCATCTAAAGTTCTCCATGCAGGAACAGTAGTATGTTGCTGAATCAACACCAGTCACTACTTCATTGCTAAAGGTTCTGTTAAAACACTGCACATTGCAGAGTATTTCCTATCAAATAAATGCATCTATTCAGGTGGTACAAATCTCACTTTGACATAACCCATTAGAAAACAAAATGCTGCACTTCTGAGAACATTGATCGCTTGTTAGCTAAAGTCTTGTTCAGTTACTGCTCAGAGTGCTGTCAGTGGTTTTACTTTTGTTTAAGAAAAATGAAAAGTGCAAATAAGTAAATAATTACCAAAGGGTAAGAATCTTCTGCTCCAAGGTCATTCATGTATTAGTTATTGCTATTTCATACGGTACACACATACTATACCGTGTCCTGAAAGCACCTTTCGTAGTCAGGTTTTATAGTTCAAAATAGCTGCTTAACAAAAAACATGATACAAAAAGAGTCAGAATACCAATAAATTTCCCATAAAACCTGAAATGGAGAAACATAATTAATGCAAAGTGAGATGAATTTACTTCCGTGGCAAAACTGTTTGTCTCTATAGAAATCAATGACCCTATGCACTGGATGTTGATTTAATGCTATTTACATCTAATTTTAAAAATTAATTACATATACTATGTTTGAAACTTATTAAGAAAGGTTCAATTGTGCAAATGCTTCTGCCAGCTAAAATGACTATTTGAAGAATAGGTGTGTGGGTAGGAAAAGAGAAAGCTAGGACATCTAAAGTTACATTTTAATGGAAAATCTAATCTCCATTCTTGCAATTATTAAAATACACAGACAATAACACAATACAAAATTAATGTATTGGCTTAAGTAGATGACATTATTTTTGAAGCAGACTGATTTTGTAATACTGCACACGTTTAAACCAAAGCTCACAGTTTAAAAAACAAAAGGGAGGGAAAATACAATAGAAGTGCAAACCTGACCTACCTCTAATCTTTTCTCTTCAAACCTAGGCTACTCAAGAATCTTCAACTAATTATTCCATTTTATTGATGGCATTTTTCCCAAGGGAAGTTATTTAAAAAGTTTAACCCCTGAGCAAGTCATGGCTTCTCCTGCCTTTGAAAGTGTCAAATGCATTGATTATAACTGCAGGAAGTGTTACCTTCTACCCAGAGAATCTCACCCTGCACAATCTTAAACACTGTCTCTCTCCCAAAACGGCTTTGATTCAGCAATTCAGACTGCTTCAGCTGATATTAAAGGCAGAAGCACCACAGAAAAGGGATCAGCAGTTAAAACGAAATACAAAGAGGAAAAAAAACAGATCTTGGATATAGTACCACAAAGCTTGAGAGAAAAGCAGATTTGAAAAAGACATCAGAGTGACTAAAAAAAGAACAACATGACAGAAATTAAACAAGATTTTTATGTTCGCCTTCTATGCATTTAAACTCATCTCAACCTCTATTGAAATTCCGATCATACCCAAACCCCAAGGCTTTTGACATACTTTCAAAAATCCACACCCCCTCTTACTCTTTTCTAAGTCTCCAGAGTCACTGTTAGGTATCCAACAAGTAGAAGGGAGAGGGGAAAAAGAAAAAAAAGGAAGAATCCTAATATGCATATGATAAAAAAGGCCACTTACACTCATATTAAACTTTGTTTCTAAAATGATCATGACTATTTAAAATATTCAGTGTGTGTTCTTAATCCCATACTTAGGCAGTGGGAAGACCGCTCAAATGGAAAAAAACACATATTCAAGCCACATTTATCCACATATCTTGAACAGTCATTTTCTTAGATCAGTGATGAAGTTAAGAGTAAACTAACACACGGTGCTACACAATTCTAAAACATAACAGCCAGCAGAATACAGGAAGACAAAGCAACCTGTAAGGACCTCTACATTATCACATTAATGTAGCACAAAAAACTCTGAGGATGTAATACACACAATTAATACAACAACAGTAACAGATATCTTGGAAAGGATGCACTAAATTCCAGGGGGTAATTGGATTTTCAGAACTGCAAGTGGGTTTTTTTCCAGTTCAGTCATGACAGGGCCAGAAGGTAATGATACATCTGCCATGATGCAACAAGCAGACCTGTCTTCTGTCAAGAGTTGAAATCATAAAGGAATAAGCTGTCGTTAGCAACCTCTCTCCAAACAGTAGAGCTGTCATCTCATTGTTTTCCTTTGCTGGCATGGGGGCTGGTGTGGGCTTATATACCCTGTCAGTTCAGTATTAGTCTATGCTTTTAGCCTCTTCTTGAATTTCTGACATAATAATTATTAACTCCTATACAGCATACGATGTATTACCAAGTATTTTGTGATCCATTAATATTGCTTTCAACTAACTATGCAACTTTTCCTTCTAGCTGCTTGATCAGTATTTTAAATCAGTATTTGAGAGATTACCACTTCCTCAAGTTTCAGAAGGAATTAAATATATTGCTTTTTAAATTCTCTTTCCTGAGTATGGTGTATTTTATGCCAATTATACATGACAAATTATTTAGTAATACATTGTAATTTGTGTTTATGTTTTTAGAGAGATTTCAAAAGATCTCTCAGATCTTTCTTTAATATTATCCCCACAAAAGCAGGAGTCATAAAAACAAGTTTTCTCTACTAAGAAATCCTTTCCAGGCAATGCTATTTCTATGGTCCAACAGATTGAATAAAAGGAAATACATGTACCAGAGTCAGAAAATTAATATTTGAAAGAAAACCATATAGCCCTTTATTGTCCATTTTAGTGAGATTTTCCTTCTAGTAAATATTAGAATGCCCAAATAAGATTATAATTACTCTGGCACTGTAACTGACTATTTATAAATAAATGAATTATTTTAACATCTTTCTGCAACAATATACTTAAGAGACATAAAAGGTACGTAAATATTAGTATTCTGCAGAAGAACTGTGATGCAGTGAAATGTCAGCTGTTTTTTTCCCAGAAAGTGTCACTTGCCCATCTTACTGAAACCACGCTAAGCATGTATAAACTATAAGGCAAAATTGTAAATTATTTTTTTTTAAATGAAAGGAATGCTGTCTAACAAGATAGTCTATGCTTGAAAGTGAGATAAAAGTTTTTCAGCTAGTGCACTTTAAACAGTGTAATTTATTGACATAAATGTGTAAATATCGACTTTTGAAACTGGCTAATTTTTAGCAAATGTAAAGACCAAAATGTATTCCCATACCAGTTACTAAACAGTGAGG
The DNA here is from genome assembly GCA_013398125.1 of Aegotheles bennettii. Classification (NCBI taxonomy): domain Eukaryota; kingdom Metazoa; phylum Chordata; class Aves; order Caprimulgiformes; family Aegothelidae; genus Aegotheles; species Aegotheles bennettii. The sequence goes on along the minus strand of VZRW01003063.1, from coordinate 69,069 downwards.
TTACTAAATCACATAAAAGTTACGGCAGGTACATTTACTATCATTACACTGAATGATCTTGTTCCATTCAACTAAGTTACAAAACTAATCACATCTTATTGCAAGGTGAAGAAAATAACCACCCTCAGCAATTCTCAGTAAGTATTACCAACCGGATAGTTTTATACAAAAGAATGCTATTAATATGAGTGAATAAATCCATTATTCTGACCAAAAATATTAAGTGCTGAAATCATTAAGAAAAGAAGAGGGTTTTTTTTCATTTGTTCATGGAAAGTCAGATTTTTGGGTGCTGGTGCTCATCCAGGTTATTTGAAGAAGCTGTTTTTCTGGTGCTATTACCCCATGTCAAGTATTAATTCTCCTTTAAAGAATAATAAAAATATCCAAGCCACCTCAAAGTGTGCTGAATTTGATACCAGGTAAAAATTCCTTGAGGGTTTAAAAAAAAATATTTTTTTTCAAAAAAATAACTGAAAGTTGCTGTGGTTGAATTTAATTAGCATCCTTGGGACCACAGCTATCTTAGGTAACAAATGTACTGAATTTCCAAAGACACAGAAAGCATCCAACAGTTTCTTTGTACTTATGCAGTAAGCCGCTGTCCTCTTTATTCCCTAGAGGAAAGGTATCAAAGATAAGAGTACTCCAAAATTCTTCTCAATGTCCAAATTTAGGTAAGCTCAGCTCCCGTTTCCCCAAGGAAAAAGCTTCCTCTGTAAACAGATCAACTTCAGCTTCTCCTCGTCTAACACTCAGAGGACTTTAGAGCACAAAGTCTGCTTCTCCAACCAGTACAGGAGGAACACTATCGCAGTGAGCAATAGCCAACTTCTGCACCCCTTCTTGTTCACCTATATTGCTGGTATCACTGTTGAATCTCCCAGACATATCTTTAGATTACCATCCACATTGTCACTGCTCAAAAACAAACCAGAGAAGCATACCTCATCCTAACAAACCTGGTGAACAAGGTCCATACAGAGAACACGGGAGCCCCTGAAGAACCTAAACGAAAAACCTTAATTTTTAACATTCTAAGTAAATGTCCTCATCACTGAATCAAAGAATTTACCTCCGTCTCTTAGAATTTCCTCCTGGTGCTGCTTCAGTGATTGTCTGTATGACTAAGTAATAGCTGATCTGAGAACACCCTGACAGCAAATGAGACATTTATGCAAAATGTAGAACAGAGATTAAAATTCCTCTTCTAATCTATATTTATTTATTTCCATAGTTTACAATTATTTATTTATAAAAAGTGGAATAGCTTCAGTGCAGTATTAACATTAAAAATGGTATAACTCCTCATTCCCAGACAAGGGACTTGAACTTCAGTCTCTAACACGTCAAATGACTGTTAAAAATCAGTATTTAGTATCACAGGATGGTTTGGGTTGAAAGGGACCTCAAAGTTCATCCAGTTCCACCCCCGTGCCATAGTCAGGGACACCTCCCACCAGACCACGTTGCTCCAAGCCTCATCCAACCTGGCCTTCAACACTGCCAGGCAGGGGCAGCCACAGCTTCTCTGGGCACCCTGGGCCAGGCTCTCACC
>VZRW01003063.1:27682-60953 GCA_013398125.1 Aegotheles bennettii | reverse complement strand
GAGAGCCACTAAGTTGGTCAAGGGTCTGGAGAATCTCTCTTACAAAGAAGGGCTGAGGGAGCTGGGCCTGTTCAGCCTCTGCAAGAGGTAACTAAGAGGAGACCTCATTAATGTGTACAAATACTTAAAGAGTGGGTGTCAAGAGGACGGAGCCAGGCTTTTTTCAGCGGTGCCAACCAACAGAATGAGAGGCGATGGGCAGAAGCTGATGCACAGGAAGTTCCATCTGAACACAAGGAAGAACTTGTGTACTGTATGAGTTCCTGCACACTGGAACAGGTTGCCCAGAGAGGTTGTGGAGTCTCCCCCAATGGAGATATTCAAGATCCATCTGGATGCAATCCTCTGCCATGTGCTCTAGGATGACCCTGCTTGGGCAGGGAGGTTGGACCAGATGACCACTGTGGTCCCTTTCAAGCCTACTGATTCTGTGATTCTGTCTTACACCATGGAACAGCGATGAAAAGCAGGTCAGGATGTGAGTCTGATATTGAGGCAGGAGGAATGGCCATTTGGCTTATGTCAGTTATTCTCTCATACATGGGTATGTATTCTTAATTACTCTTAGTTTAGGAAAAAATATTTCAGTGAGAATCTCCAGACTTTCTGTAATACAAGTCCTACCTATTTTTTTTTTAATGAAGTCAATGGGCTTTTGATATTTATAAAATAAATTTTTGTTTAGTATTTAGGAAATACTTGTACCTAGTAATCATGTGTAATATAAAACTAGTTCACACTTCTGCAAATATGTTAATTTAAAAAAGTTAAAAATATCTACCAAGATGATAAAAAATAACTCTTCCTCAAATTAATCACATTTGGAAACTTTTCTTCAAGCTAATTTATCTTCAAACAGTAGTAATTCATTAGATCAAGCTTTCACTGAAGAATGCACATAAAGGTCACTCCTGTACACAACCTCACTTTATTGACAAATCAACGTAGAATACCATTTCGTGCTAGACACACTGGGTCCACATGAAATAATTTACATTTATTAGCCACTTTCTCTTCTGGACCTACTCATGAACACTTTATTTCTTATCCTTTATTTATACAGAAATCAAGTAAATTCCCTGAAATGCTGAACTTAAATTAGTTTAATCTAACAATTTGATTCAACATTGTTACTCACATGCAATGATAATCTTCCAGTAATATGTAGATAGAAATGTCAAAGCAATCTAAACTCTGTTGATAATTTACTGTTCAAAAGTACTGTTTAATTTTCTTTTCTTAGATTTATTTCCAATGTACAACTACACCTTAAGGTTTATGAATGTATGCAGCTATTGTGAATTCTTCAAATTATGCACTCTACGTACATTATGACATTCTTAAAGTTTTCAAACAGCAAATTAATTTTTCTGTATGAGCTGTCTCGAATGAGCTATCACTGAATACAGTAGTACCAGTCTATAGGATATTTCAGCAGCATACTAGTTAGCAATTTTGCACAGTTGCTGTCAATATATAGGGTAAGATCAAACCATTCTTGAAATCTAATCTTACTGATGTTCATGCTGCCACATCGACATTATGACTCAATTTCCAGTTCTTGGCCATTACCAATCCAAGATGCACGAGGGATGACTGGGCTCTTGGGGTATTTTACTTGGTACATGGGAAGTTTTAAAGTTCAAGACTGAATGTTACATTTTTAAAGGGGAAAAAAAGCCACTAATATTTTTCATATTCCAGCTAAGAAATGCCATAAAAATTATGAGCCTCGAACCTACAAACAAGTGAAACAGGTGTAACTTGTGACCACAGGAAGGAACATGGCAAAGAAATGGGACTGAACTGAAAAGATTCAAAAAGATTGCGAGAATTATGAGCAGCTGGTGGAAAGGGAAAGCTGCTCGTTTGTTTTGCAAGATAAGAAAGTCTTCTGTTACATGGTTCTACATAAAGCTCACTTACTCTCTTATATTACCCACCTGGATGTGTTCCTGTGTGATGGACTCTAGGTGACCCTGCTCTGGCAGGGGGGTTGGACTAGATGATCTTTCGAGGTCCCTTCCAACCCCTAGGATTCTGTGATTCTGTGATTATAGTCTTCACAATATTTAATAGCCTGATTTATTAATTTTCACTGAAAATTGTAAAAAATTAAAACTGCTGATCAATTCCCACAAGCAGCTAACTAGTATTGGTGATTACCACAACAAACTTAATATATCTAAAACCAGTGAAATTTTTACAAAACAAGTATTGACTGGATTGAGGTAACAAAACAGCCAAAAGAAACATGCAGTAGAGATGAGAGACCATTGTTTCTCAGAGAAAAATATCCTTGGCTGTCTGATAGAACAAGAGAACTACTGAATGAAGTTTTACCTATTTGAAGTGAAAGAGCAAAGCATTGATAAGTTAGAAGATTTTGCAAAGTGAGACCTTTCAGTGCCATCGTCAACAAAACACGTTGGTAATTATTTAAACTTCCATCTCAGGCCTTCCCAGAAGCTGTTAAAGATGCATTTAATTCAGAAGCACCCTCTATTTGTCCTCAACAGTGAAAGAACAGCAAAGATCAATCACTGATTATGCCATTAAAACTAGAGAAATACAAAGGCTTCATCTGGATAAAAAATTTGCAGTCTTCTTTATATTCATAATATAACCTTCAATGGAGCACAAAATGACAAATTTAAAAGAAATAATTAAACAGCTTCTCCCCGAGTATGAGTCTGTTCATGTAAATTTTCAAGTCCAGCAGTATATGTTGAACATTAAGAGAACTACAATACTTTACAGTAACAATGAAATATGTATCTCAGCCTCCCTGCGTAGGAAAAAACATTTAGATTTATGTTTCGTCAGAGATGATGTAATAAAACAATGGGCGACCATTCCCGATTTCCAAACTGCTCTTATTTTCATAACTGAAAAGAAATTCGCAAACAGTTCTGCCCAAAACTGAAGCAGCTACCCAAGAAAGGAAAATAAAGACAGCAAGTTTGACTTTGCATGAGGTTGAAATGAAGAGAGATTAGAGAACGTCAAATGCTGTCATCCTAAACCTTTAAACCATAGCATTTCCATACACTACCAAATCACACTGAAAAAACCCAAACAATACTCCATGTAACAAAGATCTGAAACACTTTTCATATATCCAAACATCATTGCACTGTCTAATTCATTATCAGCTGACAGAAAAAAGCAGGCCAATACGCCAACTTTCTGATCACTTGTGACAAAGTTCAGAAAAGCACATTTTCATATTCAACTCTAAAATATTCATGTAATAAGGTCATATTCATAAGAGGTGTCTTGGTCAGATCAAGGTCCCATGGTCCTGTTTCTGACAACTGGCAAGTTGCTTAGGGGAACAGTAAAAGAATGGAGGGGCTACAGAGTGGTTATAGATTCTTCCACGGTTTTAGCAACCACTAACTTTGGAGCCTCCCAAGCCAGAGTTTTTAACTGGACAAGCGTGCACAATAGTTCAATGCACCTATCCCAGTTTAGCATTGTCAAATGGGTTTTTTTGAATGTATTTATACCTTTCACCTTGATAGTATTCTGTGGCAATGAGTTCCACAATATAATTGGGACATATATGAAATAGTACTGCGTTTCTTTCAGTAGAGATCTCCTGCCTGATAATTTAAACTTGATGCCCCTTAGCTTCTCTATTATGAAAAAAGCAAAAAACCATTCCCTATTCATCTTCTCTACACCTTTCATGATTTTATAGATTTGTCATATTCCTTCCTCAGTCATCTATTTTCCAAGCTGAAGAATCTTTGTCTAACCTTTCTTTGTCTGAAAAGCATTTCATGCCTGTGATCATCCTCGTAACCCTCCTCTGTATTTTTTTAAATTCTTCATATCCTTTTTGATATGGTGTCCAGACTCCATGCAGTGTTCAAGATGGGGGCCCACATAATGAGTGGAATGACGATGTTTTTCTGTTTTGTTCTCAATACCTCATAATTCCTAACATGCTATTTGCTTTGAGGGCTTTTGACTGCCATTGAGCACTAACTGATGTTCTCAGAGAACTATTCACAATCACTCCAAGCTCTTTCCTGAGTTGCAATAACTCATTTAGAGGCCACCATTGTGTTTACAGAGCCAGTTATTTTCCCCATAATTTCTCATTTACCAGAATTGAATCTCATGTAATTTTATCATCCAATCATTCAGCAGCATGAAACTCATCACAATCAGCTTTATATTTAAGTATTCTAAATAATGTTAGAAAAAAACCAGTAAAGTTTGTTAGCTTCTACTAATTTCTTTTTTCCCTTTTATTCACAACTGTGTCAGGGCAGGCCTTAATAACACTGCACTGGCAACAGCTTATTTAATCTGTAAAACATGAACACCTTATTTTCCTTTTAAACAATTATTAACTCATAAGGGGACTCCCTCTTCCTGTGCTATGACATGACAGTGTCTTTTTTAAAAGCATTTGATAAGCTTGTTGACAGCTCGTTGGAAATCCACGTACTCCTTTACTGACAAGATCTTTCTTTTTCATGTGATCTCTGACTCCTTCAATGAATTCTAGCAGGTTTTTTAAAAAGAAACCTGTACTGACTTTTCCCCCAGTACATATTTCCTCCTGACATTTCCTCCTGGTACACAGGAATCACTATGGATCACTCCTGGAGGTCTTTCAGAGACTATCACATTTACTCTTTTTCCATTCCTCTGATGAAAATAGCTGATTTCAGCAGTAAGTTACATACTGGTTGGTTGGTCTTATAGTACCCTGGGCTTAAAAACTATCTCATCCACCAGTTTGTTCCAAGATCTCCTCTACCAATACATCACCTTTCAGACAGTTCATCAGAATTATGTTCTGTTTTAAAAAAGAGTAATATTCAAGTGTGGAAATTGGACAAATAACATTGGAAATAACCATGTTAGTCTTTCAGTTTGAGCTAAGCATTCCTTCTGCACACAGCACATCTATCAGCCTCATCACCTCTCTTTTACTGTTAGTGTTTACAGCTGTAACAAGCTCCTCAAATTCAGCTTTGGGTGATTTTACTGTGATTTTCTATGTAACTTGCCAGCATTTATACTCTTTCCTATTTTCCTCACTTGCACAGGACCTACTCTTACTGCAAGCTGTCTTACTATTTCTATTAGCCTCCTTTACTCATTTAAACTAGGTTTCTTTGTGTTGTTGCTTGAGAATCTGTCAGTGGTGATTTAAACACAGCCTTCAGACGGACTTAATTTTTCACCTTCTACATACATTGTTCCATTTCTCTCATTTTCATAGTCCTCTCCATAATCTATTTTTGACTGTAGCGAGGGCTTCCTACACATAATAGTCATTACTAAAGAATGGTGCTCATACCTTGTGCCAAATTTTTCACACTGCTCATAATTAAACTGCTGCATATATTTTGTGAGTTCTTCTTCTGCTCCAGAATGCAACCAAATTATGACACTTTACATAAGTTGGAAGTAATACATTTGAGAATAGCCTAAATGCAATACTGACAAACTCCATCAGTGCTTACTACATAATTTATAAATAAGAGTAAACACAGATTAATTCAACAGTGGGAGTTAGACAAGGCCATCCTTCCCCCAAGCCAGACACCAAATCTCAGAGCTGTGCAGAAGAGGCCCAACATGTGTGATAGAGGTGATGGACGTGTTGTAATATTTACGCCAGGTTTATTCACCTTCATTTTTTGAAGCTAATAGATCAGCCTTAGCATTGCATTACTTACATGCATATTCCCTTATACAAAGGACATTCAAAGGAAGTTGTACAGCCTCAAAATTCAGACACTTGAAAGTTCACAGCTTCCTGGTTTGACAAAGAGAGGGTGACATGGCTTGAGGAAGTATTTTGAAATTACACACTACCTGTTTGGAACATGGAAGTACATCTTGGACTAAAACTTCCTCAAAAAAGAAAACTAGGAATGCACAGAAGTTACAGAGACCATGAACTGCACTGCACCAGGCAGAAACCAATAAACCACCACGAAACCCAATCTCTTCTCTGTCTACACAGGGAATTCTTTCTCAAGCTTTCTTAGGTCTTGTGGCATTGGCACAGGTGGTCTAATAGAGTGGGAGTGTGGAGGAGAACTGCTGTTCACCCTCCAACTGCTTTGCAGAGCTCCCAGCACAGCTCCTCCTGTCCTGACCAGAAGATATTGGCAAAGCCTTACTGGGGAACATTGAGTAGTTTGGGCAGGTTATCAAAACATTCCCTAAACAACAATTAGGGAATGGAGATGGGAACTGCAGAACATTATAGAACTGTTAAAATGAAGGAAATTTTCTTTCCTCAGCCCCAGTGGGTTTTCCTCAACTGAATATAAAGGACTGGATAAGAAAACAGTAATGCAACAGCTTCTCAAAGACCCGAAAAATCCTTTATGATTGAGATGTAAAACCTACTCAGTGCTGTCACACCACAGTCTCCCCTATGGAATATAAAAATACCTGAAAATACATGTAAATGTATAGTAACACATGTATAACAGTTCTGGACTCCCCACACAAGAAAGACATCGAGCTGTTGAAGTAAGTCCAGAGGAGGCCACGAAGATGCTCCAAGGGCTGGAGCACCTCTGCTCTGGGGACAGGCTGAGAGAGCTGGGGTTGTTCAGCCTGGAGAAGGCTCCAGCGAGACCTCAGAGCACCTTCCAGTGCCTGAAGGGGCTCCAGGAAGGCTGGAGAGGGACTGGTGACAAGGGCAGGGAGTGATGGGATGATGGGAACAGGTTCCAACTGCCAGAAGGGAGACTGAGATTGGATGTGAGGAAGAAATTGTTTGGTGTGAGGGTGGTGAGAGCCTGGCCCAGGGTGCCCAGAGAAGCTGTGGCTGCCCCTCCCTGGCAGTGTTCAAGACCAGGCTGGATGGGGCTTGGCTCAACCTGGTCTGGTGAGAGGTGTCCCTGCCCATGGCAGGGGTAGGATGAGCTTTAAGGTCCCTTCCAACCCAAGCCCTTCCATGATTCTATGATTTACAAATACTCTTATATGTGTTCTCTGGGGAATGGAATGCTTCATCACTTCCAAGGGTTGATCAGATATTTTCACTAAATAACAGCAGCACCTTATATTACATACATGTTACAAGTTGCTGAAAAAGTGTTTTTTAAAAAGACTTGCAGTAGTTTACTAGAACTCAATTTGGGTTTATTCCTCTGCCTGTAAAGGCACATTTGTCCTCTAAATCCAGCTGTAGCGATCACAAAACACAAATATTTTCCAAAAAGATTATCGTTCCCCTATCAAAATCACCATGTTTTGAAAATTCTGGTGTCTGGTAAAGCAAAAAAGGCTCAGCTGGAGAAATCAAACACATGAGAGCGGGGTGGAGCCACATCTCCAGATGCATGCACATGCTGCGTGCGAAGGCAGTGTCCAGAGACAATGCCCTGCTCAGAGTCTTGGCACATCTTATCTTTATCTGAATGCTGGATTGCTGCTTTTCACAGATCCAAACAAACAAGGTCTTTGGAGAAAAATAAAAATTATACATACTGGAAGAGTTACTTTCTTCAAGTGGCATTCCTTTTGCAGTAGTTCATAAACATACTTAGTTATGATCTGGAAGAAAAAAAAAAGATTAAAAGAAATGCAAACAGATGTTAAACCACTTACAGTAATGACATACACGGGCAGTCAACTTAAAGGCTAGCTGGTAGAACTTCTAAGCACTTGTATATGTTTTGCCACTTATCTAAATTCTTTACTATACCACTAATTATAGAACTTGGAGCTTTAGACAAAAAGGACCTCTCTGTGCCTCAGAAAAGGCTGCTTGCCAGTATGAAGAAATTGTAACTACCTGTGAATCCATCACGTGCTGCTGTGTGAATAATCATGTGCCTCAAAACTAAGGATTATAACCAATTAATATATACTCAGGGGTACAAGAAAGACTCTCTTTTGCAAAGAAATACCTTAAACCTTTTCCATAAACAGGACTCCTGAAACCCTCTCCCCTGCAGGTTCACTTCATGAGCTACAAGGAGAGCAGATCTTTAGTCACCCTCAGCACAGGTTGCCTTGCCATTTGTATTCACTGAACCGGGGAGGGGATGGGTCAAGGGTTTCTAAATAGAAGAAAAACCCTGACTGATTCTCCACTATGGGGAAGTTTAGGTCTCTTGTCTCCATGCAGAAGTAAAATTGAAATTTTAGACCTGAAACAAAGGAATTATTTCAAAGAGCAACAAAACACATCAACCTAGTCACAAGGAAAGACTTGCTGTCCCTAATGTAACAAAGTTGTTCACACTTCACAGTCTTGCCTAATATCTAGGGAAAATTGTTTTCACCCTTGTATATTGTAAGAAAAATGGAGATGCAGATGTAAGAACTTTCTAACTATTATTAATTTGGGAATTAAGCTGAGGAACAAACTAAAGTGCTTTGTCCATTATGGGGTTGTAAAATGGGTTCAGAAGTAACTGCCTGGATTTCACTGGCTACAGGACTTAAAAAAGAAAAAAAAAAAGGTAAATTAAAGAGGAAAAAAAAAGTGCTCATTAAGAGCTTCAAATGGTGCTTTGCCTTCCCTTTAAAGCTCGGTCTAAATTCCAGACAGGACAAGATCTAAGTCCCAAAATATTAATCCAAGAATATCTGGGTACAAACCCAGCTGGTATTCTTTAGTCCAGCCCCTCAAGGCCACAATTACAGCCATCTGAACCCACAGCATATTAAGCCACAACAGAAATGTCGCTGTAACAAAGCTCTCAAGTGATGGCAACTTAACAACACACTATGAACTGAGCAAGTAGGAGCCAGGGTATCATAAACTTCAATTTTAATTTTCCAAATGCACAATTACCAAATAAAGTTTCAATGAAGTCCAAAAGTTTTCATTATGTACATGTGAGCAAACACAATATGCAACGTTTGGAACACATTTGAACAAATTAGAGGTACTGATGAAAGCTAATTAAAAACGCTAGCGCGTGCCCCTCCCTTCCCTTCACAAAATCCCAAAATCTTTATTAAGATTATGTGAATTCCTTGCTGTCCTGCTCAAATATGTTTATTGATAGCATTATGTTCAAAAAACTTTATGGTTTTAAAGAAAATCAGTCTTACTGAACATTACTGTCTACAGGGAAACTGCATTGGAGAAGGAATTTAGCTGTGAGCGATGAGTAGATTTAAGACATGTTTATCCCCAAAGCAGTATGTTAGGAACATGCATACAGTGTAATTTTACCTTCAGGGCCAAACTTTTTATGGTTCACCGAGATCAACTTCACTGCAATGCCAACAAGGAAAGCAGTTAAGTTCCTGCAGTCTCAGATGCTGATATTGTGCAGACATTAAAATGAGTATAATGATAAAATGGCCTCAAACATGGAAATTTTATTTTTTTCACTCTGAATCCAGGCATCGACTAACCATCAAAAACACTGAAAGAACATTTGGAAGGGAAAAAAATTGCTATGAAGAAAATATCTTTCAGACACGACTTGCAAACAACTAACCTTTTTTGCAGCTATGTTTTTGTACCTATTTCTTTTATTCTCTCTCATCTATTTAGACTGTAATGACCTTAGGGCAGAATTAAACTTTTACTCATTTTTCCCACACCTGGCTCAATGGGGCGCTGATCCTAACTGGCTCTTCATGCAACTCTCTAATATAATAAACAGTGATATCAGCCTTAAAAATGTGACTGTTAAATCAGTAGAGCACGTTGGTATAGGAAAGACTTAACCTCATGAATGCTTCTAATGAGAGTAAACATAAAGAAATATAGAGCAGGTTGAATTCTCAGATGCAAAGTGTGAGGTTAGGATCCTCAGGCAGCTCAGCAGCTGGACGGTCTCCACAGCCCAGACAGACTTGAGAAAAAACTGCCATAAACTTCCCCAGTACATACAAGATCACAAGAGGGTTTTCGTGGCAGCAGATCAACAAGAAATATCAGGGATATCCTAGCAATGGCTAGTACACTGTCAGCTTGTAAAGGATGGAAGGTGCTACACAAGATTTATTGAGGTGGCATCAAACCCCAAAATCTCCCAGATTTGAAAACATCACAATAAAGGCCAGGTTTCCTGAGCTCAGCATGGATGTGCCTGGAAGATCTAGCAAAATCTTGTCCCACCTAAGGAATATGGCTGCAAGTACTGAAAATGCTACAAATCCATCATTATCTTTAGAATTTTATGCTTTTAATTACTTCTTGTGATTTTAATGGCTGATCTGTAATTTTGAAAAATTAACTTAAAAATATCTTTTCTATAGGCATTAAAAAGGGAACAGAACTGTGCTATATTATTTATATAGCACTACTTTAATCATAGAACCATAGAATGGTTTGGGCTGGAAGGGACCTCAAAGCTCACCCAGTGCCACCCCATGACATAGGCAGGGACACCTCCCACCAGACCATGTTGCTCCAGGCCCCATCCAACCTGGCCTTCAACACTGCCAGGCAGGGGCAGCCACAGCTTCTCTGGGCACCCTGGGCCAGGCTCTCACCACCCTCACACCAAACAATTTCTTCCTCACATCCAATCTCAATCTCCCCTCTTGCAATTTGAACCCATCCCCCTCATTCTATCACCACATGCCCTCATAAAACATCCCTCTGCAGTATGACTTACTATTACAAACCTAAACAATTTAAACAGCTAGAACTTCTTTTAATTATTAGTATTAGCTTGTTTATGCTGGTATTCTATGATTAAGATCTGAAAACTGCTGTAGGATATTGAAAGTGTCTTGTGACTTCTTGCATGAGGTGGTGACTATGGCTTCACCTTATGGAACTACAGCTCTATGGTTGCACTCCTGGAACTCTGATGTCCTGGTGACCACAGCTATTTAGTGACAGATGCTGCTCAATACAGTCCAGCATCAGCAACTCATCTGGAACTATCAAGAAACAAATTGTCCAGTACCAACCAATCTCAAGGCAAACCGTAACGCTTGCTAGAGAGTCCTACTCATGTTATTTGTACTAATCTGGGATATTTATGCTTTTTCTCATAAGGTGTGCCAACACTGTAAGCAGCACCTTTCATTGCAATTCAAGGTAATAAGGTTGCTGGTGAGCAGGCACCACCATGTCCTTTCCACGGGAAAGGAAAAAGAAACAACAGTGTGGCTTGCCCAAAGTGTGTGAAATTAACTGCCTAATGAATGGAGGGAAAAATGGTAGTTCTGTACTTCTTGTATGATACACTGGAAACTTCAACCCCACTTTACAGTATCTCTGCTATTCATTCACTTTCAAGTGCAGTCTACCAGGAAAACACATCCCAAATAGGGTAAGTATCTGAACTAAGCACTATCGAGGTGTTCTTATTGCCTGCTCTGAGAACTAGGGGAAAATACCCAAACACAAAACCAAAAAAAATTCTATGTCTCTCATCACTTATTCTGATACCAAGGGGGAAATCCTTTCCAAGCATAAAAAGGTACTTAGTCTAACACCTCAATCCTCCAGAAAGGTTGTATTCAAACTGTGGGCTAGAAGAAACATTTTTCCCCAACACAAAGTGATTCTTTTTGGAAGGAAATTTAATGGCTTATACGTCTATTTGTTCTCAGAGAGCTGAGGAGCCAGTGTCCTGCTTTCTGTAAGCCTGAGGATCTTCTATCCTAAAGGAAGTCACAGCTTTTCTTACTTTTATTGGACATTCACAGAATAGAAGTCAGGCTGGTGAGAGCAGGGACCACAGCCAAGCGGAACACACCCCGAGCAGTAAAAACAGCGAATTACCCTGGGCATATTAAAAGCACCAGTACCTAATCTCTGTGACCATTTCCTTTTTACAGTTTTCCTTCATCTACTGTGGACAAAGCTGAGAGCAGTAACAGATACGGTTCAAGACAGGAACCAAACTTCACTGCTCACAACTGCCCTTCCGAGGAGCTTAAAACAGTCAGTCTTCTGATTTACGTTGGTTATGACAGTGTGAGTACCTCCAGAGGTACCTTTTCATAGTGCTAGTGGCCCCAAATATGACATCTGCAAAGTTCAATAGTCTTATGGATAACTGGGGGATGCACCTGTGTCATGAACAGTGATCCTTCATATGGATTCAGAACATGACCTTTTTAATTACAGAGAAATTTAATTTGATGTCTTGGATCGACAGCAAAAAGGATAGAGACAGAGGAGACCACCAGAAGAGAAACACATTATCTAATGACAGAGCTGAGATTTTGCCCTTGCATTGCTAAATATTCTGCACAGTGGTGGCCAAGACAATAATGCTGTATGCAGTCTCCAGAAATTCCAGGTGGAAACATAGTTCCAGTACACAAAACTCTAGTAGACATTCATTAGTAAGGTCCTAGCTTCATATGACTTCTGTTCCTTTATATTGTTCATATAGAGGACATTCTTCAGGACTGTTTCCAGTTATTGAAAAGCATTGAAAAATTCCGTTAGCAGCATAATTTGTAAAATCTTTGCCATATAACACCCCGAAGCTATGTGATCAAAAGATCAATACCTGCATACAACTATGTGGAAAGAGAAATGAAAGACTCAGAGCCATTGAGACCAACAGATTTAAAGTCACAAAGATCCTGAAGGTGCTGAAGCCTAAATGTGGATGTAAGTAGAGACAAGTATCAAAGAGGCTCTTAAATGAACTAAGTATTGGAGGTCTTTAAACAACAAAAGTCTGGAAAAGAGGACAACCAAAAGCAGGGCCACAGAGCAAGAAGACAACTCCAAAATAACTCAGTTTAAAATAATGCACCTGCATTTTAAGTCTGTAAGAAACTGAAAGAAGCCTTATAACACGCATCAAAAACATCAAGAATCAGCCTGGTACACGTGAGAAAGAGCAGAACTGCAGCTGACCCACCAATGAACTTTTTCATAACAGATAACCTGGTATAGAGACAACAGATCACAACTCATTGACTTGTTTCATAACACCTACATGCTAATCCAGAGGAGCTGCTTCAGTACACACCACATCAAAAACCATGCTGGGACGCAGTGAAGTGCACTGAGCTATACTTGTTGAGTTCCCCCCCCTGCTGTGTTTTACAAGACCCAAGTCCTCTGAATTCTTTTTTTCCCCCTGAGCGTGCTCCCACTTTCAAATCCTACCATGGGTGACTCTTCCTACCAGGAGACTATGTACACGAACAGAACAGCAAACTCCCTCCAGAGGGGAAAAATAGAAAAAGACAAAACAAACTACTCAAAGCTGCAAAATTCTCTGCTAAAAACATATTAAAGAAATGGCATGGGCTGGTGTGATTTGTGGCATTTTTCTTCTAAACCAGCACCTATCAGTAGTCACTGAAAATCATTACCATGCAACAAATGTTCATGGATTCATGGCAGATGTGAGGAACTCTTCGGTTAGCGCAAACCACAAAGTCTCTTTGAAGACAATCCAATGCCACATGTCCCTCTCTTCTCCCATACATGCATCCCTCATGACCAAAACACCAACAACCTGGTCAAATGGTGGGTGTATGGTTAACACATGATAAAGAATAAAGCACATGTGACATGATCAAGGATAAAGTGCATGTGAGCAGTTGACACCATGACCACTCACATGACAGAGGATGGACTACAAGACCCTGGAGAAAGGATGAGGGACTGCAAGCTGTTAACCCAAGCGGCCCACATCATTGCCTGCACCTACAAACTTCTAGCAGATTTCTGGGAAAAAAGGGAATGGAGCAAATCACCAGTTAAATATATTCTTCTGGTGGACCAGATCCAGCTGGATGGATCTGAGATTTCCCACATCATGTTCCTCATTCACAGCTACTCAAAACACAAACAGAACCCCATCAGCACCATTAGTACTCTTGTTACCGCTTTTCACTGCTCCAAGGACTAAATGAGAATGCAGACAGAACTACTCTCTCAAAGTTAACAGAGGCTACTTCCCCATCAACAGTGAGATGTGTTGGCAATGATAGCTTACTCAGTGGATAGGAGGTTTCTGCCTCTGACGGTATCAACTTGTGAAACACCACTCCTTAAACACCTTATCAGATCAGTTGTTTTCATTAATTTTTAAAGACAGTTCTCAAAATACATGAAAGTGCAGAGAGTAAGAGAATCTAATGGCAATAAATTTGCTTGTAGGTTTTTATTAGTGCCCACATTTTCTAGAATAATATAGGTACTACATTTAAAATGGAGATTGTAACTAATAAAACATAGGTGTTATGGCATTTTACTTCTGGCTTGACTTCCTGGTTTTTCATAAGTCATATAATAAAAAGGGTTAGTACATAATTAGTGTCATTAGTTTATTACTCCTCTATTAACCTTATGAATTAACTATAGTTTAACTGCACTTTAATCACCTACAAAAACATCTATTACAGAAAAAATGAGAAAAAAGGGAAAATTACAATTAAAAATATTCGTGAAAAAGACATGTTCACAGAATCACAGAACATGCCGAGTTGGAAGGGATCCTCCAGGATCATCGAGTCCAGCTCCTGTCCTGGTGCAGGGACACCTCAGAAACCACTGAAGTATGACTACCTCTACCTTTTACAGTAACTTGCTCAGATATAATTTGCTATGTTTTGAGTTGAAGAAAAATGCAAGTTGTTTTTCTTTAGATAATGCAGAAACAATTCAACCTTGGGTTCACTTGTGACAGAACTACACTGAAAATGTGTAACAGTTGAAAATCACCAGTTCACCTGACGAATCCACATACAGAGCAAAACCAATCTCATTTGCCCTTGGTTCTCTTGTTTCCTATAATATGTTTGATTTGACTTAGCACAGTACAGCAAGAGATTCACCATCAGCGCCCCATACCTATAAAATGCTTTCAACTATAAATTCAGACCTGACATAACAAGTTACAGCCCCTTGAATCTAACTTTCTCAAAAAATGGATCCTTTCACAGGCATAGAAAAAATACTATTTTCAAATAATTTAAATTCAATCTAAGAGATTATGCCCCTCAGCCCTACTACTGTTTTCTAAGAACTTCAAAGCAGTGTACACAGGTTGGAGGTTTTATCCCTAATCTTAAAAATAAACAAGCATAAACCACTAAAATCCATGTCATTATGAGTCATGGATTTTCTTGTTCTGTAAGATTTGTCTCCTCATTGGCAGTAAGCACTTTAACACAAAAAGAGAAAATGTGCACGAGAAGGAAACAATCCTTATAACATACTGTAGTCTACCCACAACTTCTTCCTCTTTGCAGTGTAAGAGCAATAATGTTCAGTGAAACAAATGCAAAATGAATTCCAACTGACTGCCCTGCGGCAAATCTCAAGTGGTGGGACTGACCTGAGGCTTGCTACTGTGGCTGCCATAGCCTTGGTTGAATGAGCTTTATTTTGACCCTCAAGTGACAAACCTGCCAATAAGTAACAATGAGAGATGCAAGGGAACTTTTTGACATACTGCTCTTGGACACAGACTTATCTAAGAACTGGGACAAAAATAAAAAAAAAATCCACCATCACCATGCCAGAACAAAAAATCCTAAAAGCTGAATGGACTTTCTAAAGGCTCCGTTCACTGCAAGCCAAACAAAACAACAAAAAAAGAGAAAAAAAAAAAAAGA
The DNA here is from genome assembly GCA_013398125.1 of Aegotheles bennettii. NCBI lineage: Eukaryota > Metazoa > Chordata > Aves > Caprimulgiformes > Aegothelidae > Aegotheles > Aegotheles bennettii. The sequence continues at coordinate 45,437 of VZRW01003063.1, read as the reverse complement.
AAAAAATCAATGACATTTAAAAAAAATCCACAAAAGACCTCACTTGGATTATAGTGTGGGAGAACAATTCATTAAGATGGAATTGACATTACCTCTAAGGGATTTCTTGCGTTTTCTGCTGAAAGCAATTCAATTCAATCTTAGCACATGGGTGTGATATTCTGGATTCTGAGTTGACTGATCGCAAATAGGATCTCAAGATCTTTTGAGAAAATTAAATGAAAAACAACAGGGATTTGTCATGAATGCAGCATATACTGTTGATGTGATTTGACTCAATGTTTTGTTACATGGTCTTTGCTGACACCTGTTGGTTTATTTTTTGTTTTTCTTTTTTTCGTTTTTTCCGTTTTTAAGAAAAGCATCTCTAATTTTAGAAATTGCTTGACAATTATCTGGCTTCAAAAATGGCTTAATTACATAGCTCATCTTATGAAAATTCTCAGTTATTTTTAAATATGCATACATATACATATACATGTATTAGTACTAAGCAGAGGCTTCAATCAAGCACCTTAGACTAGAATCAATTAAATATCAGCAGAAAGCATGACTTCTATCCTCAAGTTGACATAAGAAACAAAAGGATGAAAAGGTTGCAAAACAAAGAACACTAAGAAAAGCTCAAAAGAATAACAGAAGAACAAATATAAATGAGGCTTCTAAACATGTTTTAATAGTCCAATTCAAGAACTAAAATTTAGGATTATTACTTCTAAATTTCATATTAGAGATGAGCTATGAAAAGGGATCTGGAATAAAGAGCATTAGCAGTTTTGATTATTCCAACTATTAATGAAAAAAATGTAGTTTAGGTGGAGAGGTGGTGCTACACAGTTTTGAAAGGTTAAAAATCCATGCCAAACCCAACTGACATATCAGATTAACATAGTTAAAGCATACCAGCTTTTGTAGTCACACACAAAAAAGTCAGTGATGTATCAAGCATCTCATTTTGCCACCTTTGGTTCCTCAACAGAAATGACCAGATAAATATTCACAGATGGACTGAAGGCTTAATTTTATGTAAATCCAGAGCAGAACTCAAATTAACACCTTCTTTCCATAGCAAGATGTCTTAACCATTTTGCCACCGTGCTCCAGAACAGTAGTGGGTCAAAATAAATTGGATTTACATAAATTTAGATGAAAAGGGCCATGGCGCTGACTGTTAGCAACATTTCTTTTTTTCTTTTCTTGACACAAATAGCAGTTGATAACCTCAGGAACACAAATCACAATAATGTGTATAGTTTTACTATTAAATAATACCTGCACCTCTTTCTACTAGGTCAAGTGAACCAAATAGATCACACCAGGGTCATTAACTCATCACATACTTAAGCAACAAATCTGGGACCCTCACTTGCTTTGTGTAACTGACAAGAACCAGCAGTTAACTTCTAAAAGAAATGGCTGCTTTTCTTTCTGCTTTTCTAACCTATGGTTATGATACCCAGTACTCTGAAAGAAGCTTCCCCTTAAGGAGAGAAAAACCTGCCCTGAAGGCACTGCCTCTTCTGGGGTTATCAAGCTGAAGGTTACAAAAAGCACCTTGGACACTGATGAACCTTTTTCTATTCTTTTTTCTCATTGTTTCTCAACAAGATTTCCTTTTTCTATTCCACATGATCGAGCCCATCTACCCTATGCCAGGAGAATTTTGCCCAAGAGGAAAGGAAGATTGCTTCATATGTGACAAGTAAAATCCTGACACTCTCACTCTACAGGAAACCATTTAATTTAACAATGAAATAAAGTATTATTTAAAATGTCTTCATTAAATCAAATTTGGAAAGGTTTATGTTTTTTCTACTTTATTTCTAAAACAATCTTATGAGGAAGGAATAATCTTGCCAACTGAGCTTTATAAAATAAACTTCATTGCCCACGCTACCTCACTTATAAGAGGACAGTATGTAAGGATATCGTTAGTTGCTTATGAATATTTATGTTGATGATGTCCAGAAAGCAAAGCAGATCCTTTCTTCCTGTGAAATTGTGACTGAAAAACTAACGTAGCCAATCATGCAGTACGCACATGTCTAAAGATGGCACATCAATGTAGTACTTCTCATAAAGCCATGTGGGCACAAGGATCTGGAGAAGAGGAAAAACAGCTAACAGTGAAGCCCTACACACTACAGTTTACTGTGTTTTAACGAATTTTACCTATATACTTTATTTGGGAAGGAATCACATCTTTCTCAGTCCAACCACCAAGACAGAGTCCAATTACACACAAAATTGCTTAACAGTGATTAAGTGACAGTGATTAAGGATGACAACAATTCATGATTCTATGCAAACTTCAAATATTAGTTTGTATCTTTGACCTTCTATTGATACAAATATTGTAGAAAAACTTTTTTTTTGTCAAATGGGACATTTAACAAGCTCTAATGGAAATTTAGTCTGTGAAGCTATGAAACAGCCTGAGTCAGAAAACACTGCATAAAAGCCTGTTCAGATGTCCATTTATAAACCATGAGACCAGGACTGGTTCATGCTTATGTTGATGCTTGTCAGTTTCCCAACAGAAGTTTGCATGATCCTTTGCTGTTTTGGAGGGGTGGGGCATGTTTGATTAGACAGGTGGTTCACAGGTAGTTATCAGTAACACGTATCAAGTAGGAAGTGATGATACTGAACAACGGTATCAAAATAATGTCTGAAAAGAAAACTTCTTCCTAACATCTGGTTTCTGTAATTTTTACAGTATTTCACAGAAATATTAAGTAGGCAATTTTATCACCTAGATACAGATAAAGAAAATGGACGTTAACAACAGTGAGCAGCATGCTTGTGTGCAATTTATAATTACACCACAGCTGCTAGCCTGCAGAGTGTTGCACAGGGTTCTGTGTTCGGTGTATTATAAGATAGAAAGACATACTGAAGACGTTTTAAATTCATTGTATACCAGATAAAATAAAATTAACACAAATAACAGTCCAGAGAATAAAACGAAAAGATGAGACTAGGAATCAGGCAGATTTTTGCCTAAATGCAACTTGTTCTATGACAAGAGCATTTGGTACAATTATCTCTATGCCATGAGAACAGAGCAGAGAACTTGCATTGAGGATGACCTGCCCTCCACCAAATGCAGAACCATATTTATTGCTCTATACAACATGCTGTCCTGTGATCACACACTGGCTGAGCGTCTTCATCACCACAGCTATCATCAGACAGTAATCTGGGCAACAGGCACACAAACCCAGGGGCACTCCCTCTGCTCTGCCAGACAGAAGAGGCAGGAGAAGACCAGCATGTCACCAGACAGTTTGGCTGAGAAGTGACAAGTTACCGCATTACCACCTACAGTTTGCCTGTAATCTTGTTTTCCAAGCTTCTTCTTTTCCACTCTTCTCTTCTACAAACCAAGACCAAGTTGTAAACCTGGAACTACCTTTTGGCCAGTGTTCACAAGGAGTATGTGGCTGATACTCCTGGGCACTTCATCACACACAACAGCAGGTCCTGCTGCATTCATGACCCAGCCTTGGGAAGCTGCTCCTGCAGATTGCTCCTGCATCCAAGAGAAGTGGAGTCTGCAGAGGGCAAACAGCTACTACAGAGGCATCAGGAGCTTCTGGCAGCACCTGCAGCAATTCCTGGGCAACAGCAAAGTACAGGCAGACAGCAACCTACAGCATGCTGTGAGAATCCCATTTCAGTCCCCTAACTGACAGCAGAGACCAAGCCTTTCCTTGAGTCAATAAAATGGAAGCTTTGAGGTTTTTTTAAACAGCAAAATGCCTCCACTGATACTGGAAACAATTACTGCTGCTCCTTTTGATAGTGAGCCAAATAATCTGTTTTTGGCTGGGCTGAGGGGAAATGAATATTGTGGCTTCTCCTGCTATTTGTGCTGCTGGCTGATGTGCCTTATTTTCCCAACACAATATTCCTAAAATTATGAGTTGTAATGAAGGATCAAGAACGTATGCTTTCCTGACTATTGGAAATCTGCCCAAAATTACGTCACCACAATCTAAGTTAGGACCCCTTCTGTTACTGAATGTAGCCTCTCCAAAAAAATCTTTATGAAATAGTACTAAAAAAGCACATCAACCTTCACTTGTATTCACCTTATGATTTACTTAATTTCTGCTCACTTTACCCATACTATCTCTAGGGTTACAGGCCATTTTTATGTCAAAAATTATTAGTAGGTCATTTAATACTGCAGCCAAATGAATTCTGCTTCCCAGTGTATCTGACAATATCCCCAACTGGTTTCCTGTGGAGGTAGAAAGGTAAGCCCAAGAAACTTCAAAACACAGGAGCATAGTAAGCATTTCACCACAGATTATAACTTTCTAAAAGACAGTGGAAGAAAAGGTATTTTTAAATTTTTAGGCAGACTGTGAACTGAAATCAGATTTGTCTTACAGAAAGATCAACGAACACATGGATTTTTACTTTGGAATTATCCAATCATACTGTATCTATATAAAGACAAATTTGTTCGAGAAGGAAATACTAATGATGTATTTTCTTATTTGGCAGTTTTAGCTTGCTGATGTAGAACTGATCAAACTTGAAGCCATATACTTGCAACTCAATATGCACCCTTGATCACAAGCTGATTTTAATGTATCCACTGTAAAAAGTATTTGAATTTTATCTACCTACGACTACACACATCTGGAAATATTTTTGCATATTAGACATCACTGTGACCAAGAGCATTGAATTATGTTGACATCTGCAAGAACTGATCAGACCTCTCACTTCATTACTAATCCTTATGTGGTCCCTAGCAAAGTAGCATCCAATGCTCTCTGACATTCCCAAAATACTTACATGAGAAGAGGTAAACTGAGTAATAGATTGAAACCCAGGACAAACAAGAGCTCTGTTCCTGGCTGACTGCTATAGGTACAAGCTCATGTTATCAAACAAGCTGTTTCCTTTTCTATTATAAATTGATCTCAAGGCACATGCTCTGTTAAAATGCACTTTTGCCAAACACAGTGGAGTTGAGCAGGGGTATATAAGCTCTCAGGCAATACTTTCTCAAGTATGTCATGACACGTGTCTTGAGAAATCAGTTGGTGGAATGCAATATGCACTCTGAAACTGAAGCCTCGAATAACAGAGGAATCTGGGAGCTTCACAAAATGTCAGTGAATCATTACATCTGACCACCTTATAAAACTTGGAAACCAGCACATTTTCTCCCTCGGAAGTCAGATTCACTGCCATATGAGCCTACCCTCATCCACCACGGAGCAGTGAAGCTCATGCTGGCATGCACAAGTACAAGAGTCTATGATCAATCTTGTCTGTACATTTTATACATACGACAGAGAGGCTTGCTTCTGTCCTTCTGCACTTGATTCAGGTAGATAGCACATGTGATATTTACTGCATTTATATTTTAGCAACGCACATGATAGTTACCAGTCATTCGTCTGGCAGAAATCCCCAAAAGGTGCATTCAGTACACTGACTGCTGTAATCCTCAGCCTGCCATCAAATGTAATGACAAATCACTGTAATACTGGAAAAGGATCCCTGAGCTTTGCTGTATCTTGGCCAGTTATTTAAATCATATTCTGGCCATTCACATATTTTTACACGTGGTGATTTTGAAGGTAGTTGCTTTCACAGAAATAGCAACATTTGTACACGCACATTACGGATGCATGCACACTGAACAGGCACAGTATGAATCTCTTCAGTGCTGGGTACACTATTTTTCAGGGAACAGTCTGACTTTGGCGAAAAGCATATCCTTTCTGCAAAAAACCACCAAAACCCTCCCCCAGTGAAAGATATATGAAGTTTTAACCTGAAGGAAAACCACAAAGAACTTTTGCAACTATCAGCATCGTGTCCTGTCATCTTTGACACTTCATTCTGCCTCAACAAAAGCAACTCCTATCGCAGAGTTTCATCATTTCTATTTTGCTGACAGCTATTTTAGCACTATTCCCCACCTCCATTGCTTCCTGCAGATTCACACAGGTTTTTAACTAGTACACAGAACATTTGTTTTAAAACTTAGAACTTAAAAGCCTCCAGAAGTCAGCGGTAACAGAAATGTTCACTTCAAAAATTTGACGCACATTTCCACAATAAAAGAGGATTAAGAAGTTGTTTAAACAAAAACGATGAAAAAAAACAAGCACTTTTTTTTAAATGTTGAGATCAACTGTAACAATCAGTCTTGACACATTTAGTGGCATAGAGGAAACTGCATATCAAACCCCCGATGATCAGGCAGTAAGAATGCTTAGCACTTTCCAAGTACTTTCATTTAAAAATTTCTTCTTGTTACCTGTCCTAAATTTTTTTCTTTTGCCTGAACCATCTTCCTTCCTACAATCCCCATAAATAATTACTAATTTCCTTCTTTCATTTATGTCATTACCTTCAGATGGCACGACCAACTACAGCAACACTCCCTTTGTGCCTGTTGCATCAATATTATTTGAAAATAAAATACCTAGCCTTCATTTTTCATTTAAGTTTGTATTTTTTATATTTTTCTAACCAACTTCATAGAATCACAAGTACATACAATATCCAAAATGTTGTCTCACCTAGAACTGCAGCTCATGGTGGACAACACCACCCTTTTCTTACATTTAGTATTTTCCCCTCTTGCTTAAACACCAGCTTTAAGGTCTACTGCATGAAAATTCTTATCAGCATGTGACAAAGGTACACTTCTAGACCATAAAAATGAATCACATCTAAAAACAAGTTCAGGTTATAAAACTTAACAAAACCACTTTCAAATATATTTTACATATTTATTTGTACTTTTATGTGAAACTCTTGCACTCATTCCAACTGGGATGGATAAATGTCAGGTTTTACCTAAAAAAACCCCCGCTTAGAATAGAGCCATTAATACTGGAAATGAGGACAGAAGCTGAATTCCTGAATCTGTAAAGTAAAAACAGTTTTACATACTTTTTCTACCGTGTATTATGGGATATACAGTGATCTACACTGTAGATCTACAGTGAAGTAAGAGAAAGTTACCATAACATTTACGTAATTTACACTGTTGGAAAGAAGGCAAATACATGTGCACGCTCCCCCTCATGCCCCCAGTTAGTTCAGTGAAAAGAGAAAAATCCTGTTTTTCTCCTCTTTCATATCTTATTAGCAACAACATACTTGGGGTATCACTCAAGAGAAGAACTCAAGGATTTGGCAGATACACTGGAAAGAGTTAAGAGATGCAACTACCCAAGAAGTTTAAGATACAAATCTGGAAACCCTGAATTCGACAAGGAATTGACAGTACTTGTGGAGGAGCAGATGATTTCCTGAATGATTACAGACAGGACAGTGCATGACAGAAGATAAATAACTACATATTAACCCCCTCAAAATCTTAAGTAACCAACCTATTGAACCGATCTTCCTTAATAGCCATAACTGCATCTAACAGCTCCAGGCACACTAACTGGGTATTTCTGCTGCAGTGATCAACGGAAGATAACAGATACCAAAATTCAGTTGTGATTGAGTTAATGAATTGAGCAGCTGGAGCATCTTACAGTAATTTTAGGTTGTTTGTACATACAGAAATACAACGCTCTATTGATTTATAATTGAATTTTTTCCTTTCAAATTATTCCTATTAAGGACTGACACAGCTGATACAGCTTTATTAACAAATATCATTATTCTGCTGAATTTTAATAAAATTATTCCCAGAAAACTGAAAGATATAGGTCTCTTGCTGAAAACACAGAATGTGTTAAATCCTCTATTTCAGAAAAGCTGAAAATCCTGTGAAAGGGAACTAACTCTTCCGGAGTTCTGCAACTGAGGTAAAATAAACACATTTTAAAAGAGCTCCTTGATGAAGGCAGTAATCTACATAACTCTGGTTTTCAAAAACCTCCTGCTGGAGCAGAAGGAAAATACTTTGCCTTTCACAGAAACTTTTAGTATCACTGATGGAAACAAGAACTGAACATTCACAAGACAAAGGTGAACCAACTGGTTTCATCACATATGCTGATTTGTTTCCTGCATAAGCACTACTTAAATTTATTTTTTCCAGTCATCTAGTTGGCAAAAAATCATTGTTTTTCACCACTCCTTTGACAAAAAATAAGCCAACTCTATCCCACCTTACTTCCTTGCTGTGAACTCTGCTGATTTGGGGTTCACTACTCTGTTCGTTGTTTTTAAGTGGGAATGGTTAATAAGACCAATGATAATTCAATTTTGTTCTGCTGTGCAATGAATCCTGGCTTTTACCTAACACAAAAAAGGAGAAAGAAAGGAATGGATACGTTTAGATAAAAGGTGGATTAGTTGTATTTTTAATTTCAGCTGCAGGAAAATGGTTGGTACAAAAGTTTAAGAACTGAGAGTCTAAACTTTTGCATATAAACCCAGGATGGCAAGAATGGTTCTAATTGAACTAAAGCTGCTGAAGGTTTTTTTTTTAAAAAGCTCATGATTAACTCATTGAAACACTCCCCCTACTCCAATTTTTGTCTTCTTTTTAACAATTAGTACCATTCTTTGAATTGCAGCAACTTGCAAGTGCTTTATAAACAACCATCTGCCTTATTGTATCTTTTCTGCTTTTCACTGTTTATCAATTTAAAAATGTAAAACACATTTATCAACACATTTATCAACAATGTAACAAATTCCCATCTGGGTTTATGAGATGCTCATCATTTCTTTCAAGAATCATGCTAACAATAATTATGAAACTATCTCTGAACCTTTCGAGTACTGTCATGTTACTGTGATGAACCAACCTACTGCCAATTGCTGCCTACAAACTAGAAGAGTTCACTGAAGCACATCTGACATAATCATTCCAGTAAAAAGTCTTCACAAACAGCAGATTTTGAAAGCGGATTTAGCATATGCAAATGAATATATTGCATGCAACAAAGATTCATATTTAAATTTAAATTTCCTTAGGTACTATTGTCTTCAATCCTTGCTGTCGTCCATCCACTTCACCAAAAAGCAACACTGAAGATTAACAGATTGTTAAAAGCTGAAATCTTTCTAAAATTCTGGAGACGGTACACATACAGTATTTAGGGGTTTTGTGCTACCCATACTAGTATTTTCCTTCTGTTATCAAAGGCATTGGTTCAGACATGAGCGAAGTAAAGGACTGGAACCTTATGGAAATGTATTACTTGTGGCTTAGGAACTGCTATTAAGAGTCAAATTCAATATCCTGCTCAATTTTTAGGTGCTTTGTCTAGTTTGCTTAGTCTTCTGTGTCATGTTTATGTTTCACACTTACCTATCACAAACTGAAAATGATCAAGTTAGTATGAAAAAAACCTGTAACCGACAAAGCACTGGTTCCTCAAGAACTCCATTTATAATTGACCTTGGTGTCCAAAATGTGATGGGTGTCATTTAAGTACTTCCTCCCACTGGTACATTCAAAAGTGGCTATTACATATGGGTTCTTCTCTGTTTAGTAAGAAATGAGATCACCCTTTAACTTATTTTAAAGATCTTGCCCGATCTCTCTCTCTGTGATTCTGTTCAGCTGTCTGTGTTTGTCCAAATACTACAACTCTAAATAAACCTCAAGTGCTGTGTTAAGTTTTGGGCCCCTCACTTCAAAAGGGACACTGAGGTGCTGGAGTGTGTCCAGAGAAGGGCAATGAGGCTCATTAAGGGTTTAGAAAGTATGTCTTAGGAGGAATGGCTGAGGGAGCTGGGTTCATTTAGCTTGGAGAAGAGGAGGCTCAGGGGAGACTTCATCACTCTCTACAACTCCCTGTAACGGGGTTGCAGTGAGGTGCGTGATGGTCTCTTCTGCCAAGCCTACAGTGAGAGGACGAGGGGAAATGGATTGAAGTTACTACAGGGGAGATTCAGATTGGGTATTAGAAAAAATTTTTTCACCATTAAGGTGATTAGACATTGGAACAAGTTGCCCAGGGAGGTGGTTGAGTCGCCATTCCTGGTGGTACTCAAGAAGTGCCTGGATGAGGCACTGAGTGCTGTGGTTTAGTGCTTCAAGGGTTATTATGGTGGTGCTGGGAAGACGGTTGGATGGTTGGATCTTGAAGGTCTCTTCCAGCTGTAATGATTCTGTGATTCTGTGTAATCCTTTAGACAGAAACCGCTGACCAAGTCTTGGATCCAGTCCTGGATTCAGACACAGCTGGACTCCTCTTTGAGAACAAGTTTAGAAAACAAGGGGCTCTGGTCTGAACCTTCTGATTTCAAGGGATGGGGGGGGGGGCTTCCCCAGCCACCTTGCAGACTCATACCCTTCTACATGACAACACTGAAAAAATTTGGTTCACATATGCTCAACAAACACCTGTCAAATATTTGCCATCTGAACTCTCTGAACAGAAAAAACTCTTCAACAGCCCTAGCCATGCAAGCATCCCATGAAAGCAGATGTCCAAGTACACACCTATACATTACATCACTATCAATTTATTTTGTCCTCTTAGTTAGACAAATTTGTCCAACCAGTAAATGACTAACAGCAAATACATAATAATAATTCAAGGTAGACAAATAAAATTTTGCTTAATCCACTATGTGCAGCACATTCTTTATTATAGCAAAGTCTCGGTAGCCAGAGAAAATCCAGAATGTGTAATGATAAACTGTCTGTGCAAAGAAACTGAAATGAGAGTGTAAGGATTTCTACTAATCATCTGCAAATTTTATTTGGAACTTGATCCTGCCACCCTTATTCACAAGATCAGACCTATTGAGTTTATTCACATGAGCTTCGGCTGCAAGATTGGACCTTAAGTACTATCAGGTGCACGTGCAGCCTATCATCAGATTTTGGGTTATTCATGTAAGAAGCTACCCTTTCAAATGCAGACTACTTAATGCTTCCTTCTTCATTAACTTACATGTCCTCTTCTGCTGCTCTATGCTTTCATTTGTGCTATGTAAATAGCTTCTTTCTCTCAGTCATCCAAACAAATAACGCTCTTTGCAACCAAGGAGGAAATTAGTAGCAGGTGAACGCTTAGTTTTTAAATTATGTTGAGACCAAGCTGTTCTTTAACTTAAAGGAGATCTGGAAAAAAAAAATAAATCCCATTTTACTACTTAGCGATCTTAATTATGGGTTGTCATTGTCATAATTCTACATACTTTTTTTTTTCCTCCACACAAATACTAATCTTGATGGTTAACCTACTTTATGATGAGCTGGACCTAACATTGTGCACATACTTTAAGCAGTTTATTTAGCAGGACAAGACTTCTCTGATGATGTAAAATTAACTGTATCTTATCATACATGTAACATGCAAGGAATTTCTGACTTAGGTGTTCTAATTCTTTGTTTTCCATATCTGTTTGATATAAATGTAAGGTATTTTCTTGTGCTATGGTGTGGTAACTGTAAAAAATAACCACAACTCTTCTGCTACCTGCTAATATGCTTCTGCAGGTCAGACAGGCTGCAATTACAAGAGATGGCATATCCTGGTCCTTGAACAGGACCACAGCAGAGGCATTTATATCACAGTCCACATTACAATCTACATATTTACAAATCCTATTTGACTTATTTAAAGACACGGGCAGCCAAGCAAACTGTCAGTACAGGTAAAAGCTTCTTCATTAATATGGCACTCACAAAAACATCTGCAAATATTAAATGGCCTCCAAGCAATCACCAAATTATAATTACACAGTGCCAGAGCTGTAAGAGGCATGCAAAAGGACAGACAATAACTGCCTACTGATGCTATGGATACTCTGGTTACTGCAAGATCATGGAAGGAGAATGTCAACATAATCTTCCTCATGTGAAATCTCAGTATCAACACAAGCTACATGACTAGCAAAATGCAAGGTAAAAATCCCAGCAACAGTTTTTATTAGTATTTTCTTCCAGCTAATTTTAATGTCACAATCAAGCAGGGGCTGAAGCTGACTCTTGGCAATTTCTGTAGCTATATTATCAATTGAAAGTGCAGTACAAACAATAAACACAGACATCTTAAAATGCAAAGAGACATACATCATACGAGTCTGGACTTTAAGCTAGACTCCAAATCTCTGTAACTCCTGGCCAGAAAAAAAAACAACAAAACCACAAAAACAACCTTGAACTGGAATGGTATGTCTGAAACAACTGAACTGTTGTCACAAAATTGTTCTCAATCGTACTTCAAACTTGCCACATGGATTAATCGGCAGTTAGAAGCAGCTGCAACACCATGTTCTGTGCACTTCTGTTGCCATTTTAATTTTTAAAAAGCAAATGGAGAGGCTCTCCACAAAATTCAATGCCGCAATAGCAATGACTGAACCAGAATCACAAAATTATGAACAGTTCACTAAATTGTCTATTAGGAGCACATATCAAGAGCCTGCAGAACAAATTGTGTGCCTGAAATAACAGATCAATGAATGAAGAATAAAGAGATGTAAGAAGTGGAGACGTTGACGAACCATTGTAATTTGTGAAGAATCAATTTCCATACAGCCAGAGTAATGGCAGAACATCAGAGATAGTGTATTCATGACTTTTAACAGAAAAAAAATCATGGATTACCAAATGGAAATTTATTAATGCTCCAAGAAAGAAAGAGTGCTGTAACATAAGGCCAGGAAGTACATTCACTTCTTAAAATTATTAAAACACAATAAAAGCAGCCCACAATATCTATGTACGGTAAAAAAAAGTTGCCTTGGGCAGGATGGATATATCTTTTAAAAATTAAAAAAAACAGCATACAATGACTGAGCCAACAGTGGAAACACTGAATACATAAAACACTTTTGTCCAATGATACAACTCTAGCTACTTTATCATCTCCCTGTATGTCCAGCTACATAAATGTTCAGCCACAAATGCACTTTAGAGAACTGCTAAAGCCAAAGGATAATGTTTCAAAGCAAAGGCCTAAGGCCAGACTTTACTACATCACTTTACAAATTACATGAGCTGCTGCTTCTTAAGCTATCACAGTTTGCCAAACACACCTTATCCAAGACTACAAAATGGCTAATCAGAGGGTAATATACTTCTGTACTATTCAACATCTACATCAGTGACCTACCAACCTATGGCAGAAGAGGAGGCGTTACCACATGAACAAATGCCAAGTGTCTTGCTAGTCAGCATCCCCAGTGTTCTCAGATAACTGTATTAACACTCATTGTGCCAAAACCAGACAACGGAGCATTTCTAAATGTGGCTTGTTGGAAGAACTGTGTGGTGTCGAGTATCTAGCAGACAACAATCGCAGATGAGTTTATTTTTTCTCTAAAAACACAAAACAAATAGACAACTTAGAATGATTCACCCTGTCAGGTTCCTGACCTCAAACCTTCCTTGTCTTTTACCTACCAACATAAACCAAGTGCGTTTTCAAAGATCACTCAAACCTGAACATGGAGAATGACTACAAATAAGGCAAAATGCACAAGACAGATCACAGCCATAAAGCACCCACCCCATGAACATGTTCCACCTCCTGGTTAACCAAAAATCACAGAAAGTCGTTCGTACTACTATGGGTTGAAGCTGTGGCACTCAATATTCAGACGCAGAGAATGAGAAGTTTTATTATGGTGCCAAACAGGTGCAAGAAGGTGCAGTAGCACAGAAGCCCACATGGAGACATACTAATCTTTGTAGTTATTTCTTGTCCAACTCACTTATTTGGAAAATGGAGATATCTGAACCATACGGGCATACAAAAAAGTCTGCACACACAGACAATGGAATAGGTGCTAATCTGTTTCCTGTTGGAAGAGATGTGTATCAGGTAACTTAGACAATGCAACAGACTGGGCAGACATTCCCTGTTTTGGGAAAACATACATTTGAAGTGAAAGAATATGACAAGCAGCATGAGTAGTCCTCATCGTCTCCTCCCCTGCCACAGTTCTTGCAGAAACGAGGAGGAGGAGGCAAAAAGCAAGGTTCTTTAACCCCCATGAACAAAGCTGTGGCAGGACAAAGCAGTGTTCAACAGCTGGGCAGCTCCAGCACACCCAGCACAGAGCCCAGGCTGACCCCTGAACCAGACAAGAGGGGTTGAGCAAGCACAGAGCACCAGGTCACCACTGGGCAGAGGTTAAGGGCAGATAGCACACTAGTCCTGTTAATCAAGATGTGCAGATACTTCTGCCACGCGCTCCTTTCTTGAGTCTGCATGCTCAGTGCATACAGAGGTTCCTAGAGCCTGTCCTGCTACACCTAGAAAAGGCCATGTAATTAGGAGTTTATTCAGCTTTAACAAATGTACTCAGGGCAACATGAGAAACTGTATGAAACCATTTCATGATGTATTTAAGTAAATACTTATTTATCCATCCAAGACACTTAATCAAGATGCTTTACACTATTTACAAGACTGCTGTCATTCCAGTTATTTTACTTCTTTTTTTTTACTCTTCAGTACACAAATGTACTAGCTGGGGGAACAGAAGTAGTTGGGGAGGGACACAGCTGGGACAGCTGACCCCATCTGACCAACAGGATACTCCATGCCATATAGTGCCATGCTCAGCAATAAAAGCTGGGGGAAAGGAGGAGGAAGGGGGGATGCCCAGAGTTATCTTCCAATAAGGCATTTGTCTTCCCAGGTCACCATTATGCATGAAGAAGCCCTGCTTTCCTGGAGATGGCTAAACATCTGCTTGCTGATGGGAGACACTGAATTAATTCCTTATTTCGCTCTGCTTGCGTGGACAGTTTTTGCTTTGCCTGTTAAAATGTATCTCAGCCCACAAATTTTCTCCTTTATCTCAGCCCAAAAATTTTCTCACTTTTACCCTTCTGATTCTCTACCCCATCCCACAGGGTGAAGTGAGCAGGAGGCTGTGGGGGGCTGAACTGCACACTGGGGTTAAACCACAACAAGAAAGTTTAAAAGACAGAAAGCCTAAAGATGCACAAGGAAACGTACCTCTGAGTAGACTGTAACAGAAAAAGTAAGTGGGGAATAAATGTGTTTAATCCTTACTAAAACAGTAACACTAATTAATGAAAACAGACAAGCCACGAGGAGAAAGCAGTTCTTGAATGACATGCCATGATGATTTGAACAGAAACCTCTGAGAACATTACACAGCCTCTAAGAAAAACTGTGCACCTCCTTCTTCCATGGGCTTCCAAAAGCCACTTTGACATAAGCAGCATTACCACCTAGAGGTGAGTGTGCTGAGGCTGTTCTTTCTACTGCACAGTGGAGGTTCTGACAGCGCAAGGAAGACCTCAGCACACACTGGTTTGCATCCATGGACATCAGCTGCCTTTCTTCTCCAGTCAATGCTCTGACTCCTCAAGCATTACAAAAAGCACGGCACTGACATTAAAGCCATTTTCACATAGAAGAGGAACTATGGTCAGTCGCTTTTACACCTATATCACTACAGAAAGCCTAGGAAGTACCAGTAGCAATCAAATATCTAATACACCAAGAAATATGTAATCATTTAATCATCAGATCTCTGCTTAATCAATCTAGTGGCTGCTGGTATTTCCTGCTAAGACGAGAAAAACAGCCAAATGCATATATCTGCAGCTAGAAAGTAAAATGTCTCCATTCTGTAGCCAGTGCTTCACCTTGAGGAGAAGAAAAGTAAACACTGTGCTGTATAATATTATCTGAATTGTGTAATCTAGATGATATTCTATTTTGAACATATGCTAAAATCAAAATGTATAAGCTATACCACAAATAATGGCAAATACTGTTAGAACATTAATACACAATCTTGAAATACTTTTTATTAAATCACTGCAGCCCCACTACACCTTTATTAACATATATAAAAGTATCACTTCTACAGAGAAAACAAAAACCACAGCACACCAATACATATATGCATGCACAGACACACACAATTTATATACCTCTCCAAGAGCTTCATAGCGCTTTTGGTTCCACCTATGCAAATCTTCACGATAATTAAAAACAAATGGCTCCCCGGTTTTTATGTGTCTTAACTGCCCTTCTGTAAAAGAAACAAAACCATTACATTTTAATATACTTCTTCGTTACAAGTAATACACACGTAATGGCTGAAAGTTTTAAAAGAAGTCTACGTATAAAAATTGGGCTATTATGAATTCCTTCTCATTTTTGCTTAGAATATTTTTTAATGAAAACAATTGTAGCATAACAACAAAATGCATTTCCCTTGAACAGTATATATTGCTAGATAAAACTACTAAACACGAGTGATGACAGTGGAATTACATGCAGTTATCGAATGCCAAACTGCTTTGCAAGAAATATTTATGTCTCAACTGCTATGAATTAACAGTGAAATGCAAACATTAGCAGTTAATATTTGATCTGCAGTGCCAATTAGGTGATCAAATTGTAGCTACAAATCCCACACTTCAAAACCAATTGCATTTATGAAGAAACATGAGTACAATATGGGCTGAAGGCTGGAAGGAAAGGAAACATTTATTTTCAACATTAACAATCTTCTAAATTAATCTGAAAAAATAACCACATGTCCACAGTTAAGGTAAGTATCTTAACTCCTAGGCACAGTGCAATCAAGTAAGAGCTCTTAAGATTCAGTGTACACTGAGATTCTAACAGTAGAATAAAGCAGAAAGCTTGATCAGAGCAAAACCACATGCTGTTCTTAGATTCCAATGCAACTTTCTGTAGTGGGCCTTGACTATTACAAAAGTTTAGTAGCATATCCAACCACAGAGGAAGACATCATCTGAGTTAAAGTAACAATAATAATAAAATGACAACCAATAGGAAGCAAACTGTGGGAAACAGGTATCCTACCAGCAATGTTTCAGCTTACTAGACAAAACACAAGTTAGGATCTCAGAGCATCACAAACTTGCAGAGAAACATTAAAACCAGGGATATGTACAAGTACCTCCCTTGAAAGCTGAAATGTCTGCATGATTAAAGTATGGTTTCTCAGCAAAATTATTCCTCCTGAATAGTAAAAAATTGCTAACTAATTCACGCCTTTTCAGGATCTCTACAAGTTGATTCTTGATGTTTTAAATAAAATATTTAAGATCTGACTATCTCTAATAGTTATCTGCTTATTTGACTTTTTTTTCCAGACCCTTCTTACCCCACGTACTAGACATCAGGGAATTATTTCTCCCCAACATCATATCCCTGTCTCAGACCCAAATATCCTTCTTCCCATATTTTCATCATAACTTTATCTTCAGCTGTTCAACAGGCTGAACCAATGAGCCGAGGCCAATTCTATAAGCTTCAGCAAGGTGCTGGGTCCTGCTCTTGAGCCACAAGAACCCCACAAAATGCTCCAGGCATGGGGAAGTGTCTGAAGACTGCCCGTCAGGAAAGGACCTGGGGGTGTTGGTCGAAAGTGGCTGAGCATAGGCCAGCAGTGTGCCCAGGTGGCCAAGGAGGCCATCAACATCCTGGCTGGTATCAGCCATGGTGTGGCCAGCAGGATGGGGGCAGGGATCGCCCCCCTGTGCTCAGCACTGGTGAGGCTGCTCCTCAAATCCTGGGTTCAGTCTTGGGTCCCTCACACCAAGAAGGACATTGAGGGGCTGGAGCGTGTCCAGAGAGGGGCAAGGGAGCTGGGGAAGGGTCTGGAGCACAAGTGTGATGAGGAGCCCCTGAGGGAACTGGGGGTGTGCAGCCTGGAGAAAAGGAGGCTGAGGGGGGACCTTCTGCTCTCTGTAACTCCCTGACAGGAGGCTGGAGCGAGGTGGGGTTGGTCTCTTCTCCCATGGAACAAGTGATAGGACAAAAAGAAATGGCCTCAAGTTGTGCCTGGGGAGGTTTAGATTGGATATTGGGAA